>PVIC010002829.1:0-73945 GCA_004025085.1 Thryonomys swinderianus
GACAAAGAATGCCAACAGAAAGGGTAGAGTGGTATCAAGGTTAGGAAAGATCTTTCAGGAAGCCCTTCTAGAAGAGAGGAGGAAGAACCCCCAGTGTTGATTCAAAAAGCCAACAGTCTTGCAAAATTCTCAACATTAACTTTTATAGAGCAATAAAGACTTACAACAATCTGTGAAGCACTTATTTGGGAAAACATTTAATACCAATAAGAAGAGCAAGATTTATGTCATTTTAAGTTGCCTCAGTGGTATTGTCCTCCTCTCAGATCTACAGTAACTGTGGAAACTAGAACCCTGCAATGAAGAAACATATGAAAACCAGTGGTGCAGCAGCTGCTAGATGGATAGGAAGAGTACAGGGCTCACCAAATCTCCTGTCCCCAGAGAAGATTCCCTGAATTGCTTGGTCAGTACCTCCTAAGAAAGGGCCCATTTTCGGGGCCCGTTTTATATGGCATGGCTTAGATTGCTCTGTGCAAACAGCCATTTCCCTGGTGTGTATGCAAAAACAATCAGCTACAGTTGTTTAACATACAGCTCACTAAAGCAGTCATACGATTGAGATAAACAAGAAAGAAGCTGACCAAAAATCTTTAAAGGAAAAACTGGGTCACTGAGCAGTAATGCTCCAAAGTGTTTCTGGAAACCTAGAAGGTCAAGTATTTGTACTGAGCTACGCTTATGCCCAAAAACAAACTGAGAAGGCCTAAAGTTTTAAACTCTGGTTATGAGGTTGAGCAGAAAGTAAAAGTGAAAACCAAATCTAAATCTTAGCCTTGCACTATGAGAATTTTGAGGAATTGCTATCAACGCATACACACATGGCCCTTAGCAAAGTCTGAGCAACTCACTGGTTCAAACCATGTAACGAAATTTGTCCAATCAACAGTTGATCGCCAAGCTTATCAAACAGAGACTTCCATGGATATGAACTACACACACACACACACACACACACACACACACACACACATGCAGACTTTATAGATCCATTCAGGACACTCATTGAACCAACAAACAGTAACAAAAAGGAACAATAACAGCCAACGTGATGGAAGTGTAGAAGACAGAATAATACCTCTCACTTTGCATATCTTAACCCCATTTTTTTTATTTTGTGAAAAAATAAAATAAGAAAATACCAACAGCTAATACACTGTCCATTATTATATTCAAAGCAGTTACTCAGAGTACAAGAAAGAGACCAAAAAGATTTTAACAACAAGAAACAAACAGATAATATCAAAGAACTCACTCTTTGACTCAGATAAACTAGTAGTATAAGTGAAACAAATTTGCATATCAAAATAGTTTTGAAATATTTGAAGAAACATTTGAACTTAGCCCTACTTCCTATTTATCCCTCTTGTATTCTCTTTATATATACTTTTTCATCTAAGTAAAACTATGAATATTTAAGCTTGTGTATCTAATGTGTTTCACTTAACGTGTTCTCAGGTTGTCCCCATATATTGAGGAATGCTTCCGTTTTTTCTTTATGTCAGTGTAGTACTCCATTGTGTGTAAGTACCACATTTTCCTTATTCATTTTATTTGTTGATGGATATATACACTATTTCTAAGAGCTAGCTGTTATAAATTGTGATGCTATAAACATGGGTAGCCATGTGTTCCTAAAATCTGATGATTTTTAGCTCTTTAGGAAAGATACCCAGAAGATAGAAAACTGGATCAAATGGAATTCCTATTTTTAGTTTTTCTGAGGAACCTCTACACTGATTGCCATAGTGGCTATAATAGCTTACATTCCCACTAACAATATAGAAGAATTTCATACCCCCATGTCCTCACTAACGTTTGTTATTACTAGATTTTCTTTGATGCAAGTTATTCTTCCTGGGGCAACATGGTATCTCAATGTAGTTTTAATTTGTGTTCGTCTGTGAGTCAGAAATGTGAGTATTTTTCATGTGTTTACTGGCCATTTGTACTTCTTCTTCTGAAAAATGTTTATTCATTTTGGTTGCCCATTTTTTGATTGGGTCTTTTATTGTGGGAAATCTAAAGCAATCTGGAGTTGCTAATTATTATAAGAAAATATTATTATTTTTAATTATAAAAATGTTACAAAATTCATATATATAAATGTATAAAATATGTATTAAATATCTAAAATGTGATTTTGTAAACAAACTTTGTAACTGGGGAGAAAGAGGGATCTTGTGCCAAAACCCACTTGCAGGGGACCTGGCCAAGGAGTCAGTGGTTGAACTGTGGGCAGAAGCACAGGCCCCGTGAGAAGTGAATGATTAAACAAGGAGTTTAGATGGCTGAAGCATATCTCACTGTTGACCTTCCCCTTTGTCCAAGGAGAGCTGCCTATACTTGAGAGAGTTCCTTGCCCAAACTATTTGCTTCTGCTCTTTTTTACTTACACATAATCTAAATAAAAGCCAGAGGACTCACGGCCTGGGCTTCTCCTGGGAGTCTCCTTAATGTTGGGTGCTGTTCTTGAGCTGGGCCCTCGGGGCTTCCCTCTGATTTAATCAGGTCTTGTCTCCAAACAGTCATCCATTCTCTAGGACACCACAGTCACTCGCTTCCACTCTAAGCGTGGCTCGATAGTTAGTTTCAAACTGGGAAATGTTAACCTTCCAAACACGCTCTCTTTCAAGACTATTTTAGTTACTCCACTCCCTAGCACATCCATTTGAATGTTAGAATAAGTCTGTCAACTGTAATAAACTGAGAGATCAGTTGTGTGGATTCTACGCTTGGAGAGTACTACTTCTTTGATCAAGAACACATGATGCTTTTTAATTTGTTTAATCATTTAATGTCTCTTACATCATATGATGTTAGAAAGAAATTTGGATTAAGTGTAGTAATCTGACTTCAGGGGCCAGAACAAAGCTACAAAATCATAGCTTGAGTAACATACATTGAGAAAAGTTGCTCCAACTAAAAATCTCAATGGGAACACCAGTCTTCAGTTAGGACTGTACAGTGTGATTATATAGTGCTGCTGTGAATCATGTAGAACCCAGCTAGAATGCTTCGAGTTCTGGAGGACAGGTGTGTGTGTGTGTGTGTGTGTGTGTGTGTGATTTCATTCTCTAGGGTCAAATATGGGAATTCAAGTGGTCCAGCAATTTGCTTCAGAATATCATCTTTGGGATTTGTCAGGGGTGGAAAATGCTGGGGAAAATATAAGAGGCTATGAAAGCAGAACCATCTCAACCAGAATACATCTGATTTTATCTATTTTACGTATCATACAATGTTTTAGTAGGGGATTTTTGAAGTATCTTTCAGCTGTATCCCACTAAATTCCTCATGTAGGGCTCTTTTATTTAAATCCAATGCTGTATGACTTTTAAATGGTTACCTCGAGGCTTCTCTGTTACTCCTTTTCTCAACACAATTTCATTGTTCTTCAGAGGTAAAATATAAACCATGTTATCAAGAACTGTCCGTGGGCAGAACTCCAGTTAGAGTGTGCCATGAGGCATCACCCACATTTCGTCTGATGTAATGTCAACAATGTGAAGCACACAGGTATGTGTGAACCACCTTGCAGTTTACACCCAGAAATATACATACTTGTTTCTATAAGTTCAAGGTGTAGCTCATCCAACAAATACGATGCATATCTATTGTGCACTTATGTGGTCTCTTCCTATTTCTAATGATTGATTTTTGAACCTCAGGATGTTTGAATACAGCTCCATTTTTTGAGCAAATCTACCAGGCTTATTAAAAAGCAGTTTTTCATGCTTATCACTTTTTATTTTGGATTTGTTTTCAAAGTATAAATTAAGAACTCTTTTCATAGAATGTGGCCTAATATTCCATATGTGATATTTTCATACCCTGAGCTCAAAGCCTATACTGTAGCTCTTGAGTCAACCTTCACTCTATCTTTCAAAGCTCATCAGACTTTTCTTAAAAGTAAGGAATAGTCTCATGTTGCAAAAAAAAAAAAAATACTGTCTTACCCAGGGGGGGTGAACCAATGGCATGTGTGCTGTAACAGTATGTTAGCACTGAAAGTTCTAAAAGGTTTGTCATCGCTGTGTTCCATTGTGTTGCATAACAGAATACCACATTTGGGTCATTTGTAAAGAACAGAGATTGATTTTCTCACAGCTCTAGAGGCTGAGGGGCTCAAGATCAACATGCCAAGCCTTGACCCGGTGAAAGCTTTCTTGCCACATTTTGTAGATGCAGAAAACGTGGGTGCTGAAGGAGTAGTCTTGTGGTTTATATGCAGATGCCCCACCCCAAAAGCCCCACATGTTTGAAGGATGTGAGTTCATAGCTAAGTGTAATGTGAGGAGTTGGAGCCTAGTCCTAAGTAGGTGCAGTTTAAGGAACGTGGCCTGGAAGGGTTTGCATGCGTCTCCCTGGCTCCCCGCTTCTCTCTCTGTTTCCTGGGTGGGGTGAGGTAAGCACGTCTTCCGCTCTGCCCCTGTGCCACCATGACATGGAGCTGGCCGAGGACTGGATTCAATCTCTCCTCCTTTAAGTTGTGAGGGTCCAGTATTTTGTCCCAACAACAAAAGATGAGTAGAATAGGGGAAAGTCACCTTTTCACTAGAGAAACCCTCTCATGTGGTCCATGTTAATTCTCCGACGGGCGGAGTACTGGCGAGACCCAAGCACCTCCTTTTAAGCCCCAGGGCCCCACACAGCTGCACCAGGGATTAAGTTTTCAGGAAATTTAAAACTCGGGGAGCTTCAGTTATAGCAAATCTACTCAGCCATTTTATATTCCTTGAAAGGGAAGAAAGAGAATCATCATGTAAGCTGCCTTCTTTTTTTCTCTGGTAGATTTGAAATATATGCGTCCACACGATTATACATAGGGTTCTTCTGCAAGCCTTGAACACTTGCACAGCTTGGAAAAAGTTCAGGCTTATCATCCTCACAGAGTTCCTTTAGAGCTGTAAAGTGCAAGTGTTGTGGTTTGTAAACTACAAGCATTTGCACTCTGTTGCTCCCCGTCCTCCGGAACTGACAGGTGTTTCTCAAGGCCCTGCTCCTCAGTTGGCACCTTGGCATGTCATACTGCCCACTAGTCTTTCTTCTTGATGTTTTAGAAGCACCCACCTGTGAGGTCATCAGTTTCCAGAAGTTTTTGGGGGGATTTAAAACAAAACCAAGATCGCCACTGACAAAATACTGACATAACAGAATTGTAAGACATTTGACCTTTAAAATATCGTATCTCTGACTTTCAAAAAGCGTGTATCTGTCCCTCAGTATATTTTCAAAGTAGTTTTGTTTCCGAATGGTGTGGAAACTAAGTAACAGTATCCAAATTCTCCCATATCCAAATTGTAGCACAGACATATGACATAATATATACAGAACAATTCACTGTACAGTCATCTTGGGGAATTGATACGCTTGCTCCTCCCTCCACCCCATCTTACAGAAATTCCTTTACAAATGACATCGGGACAAAGGGCTTGTGAACAACTCAGCAACCCTAGGTCGATAGAATGAAACTGAATTTTCCCTGGATTGTGCTTCTTAAGAAGATTACAGTGAACACTGGCTGGCATGGAACTTCAAAATGGTAGTCGGTATTTTGGTTTGAAGTTGAACTGTTGTCCGTGTCAATACAGGAAACGGTACAAATATAAGCAGAGTTTACAGTTCATTTAGTCTCCCTTTTCAAGTTGATGCATTTTATTAAACTGGGCATGTTCGCATTATCTGGAACATTTTCTGTCGTGACGAGTGTTATTTCATTTTGATATCCTATTCATTAGAATTTACATAATTTATATTGTGTGGATGTACATATATATTTACCCCTTCTCTGTTCCAGAAATATCCCACTAAACCCTGACCAATGCATCTGTACATTTGCACAATGCTCCTTTTGGGATATCCAAGCCACATAAAATAGCAAAGAGTTCATTAGGACGATGTCACCAGCATCGCTATAATTAAGGCTGCAGCAGCAATTTTGGGGTTTATAACTCTGCTGTAAAGTTGTACTCGGGGATGAAACTCAGCAGAAAAGCACAACCTGGAAGTAGATTGTGTGGCAGACCTGGGAAGAATGTAGGGTAAATTGATTTGGTCTGTTTATGAATCATTATACTGTTTGGCTGATTCTTGGTGGCATTTGAATGAAGATGTTTTATGGACTGATGATCATCAAGATTGGGCATTTTCATCGGTGTCTGCACAGACCTCACTCAAACCGTAAATATTAAAGTACCTCAGATGGCACCCCTGTTTGTATTGCATGAAGGGGGACAAATGTGCAGCGGGGTGCAATTAGAACAGAAAAAGAGGCAATCTAATTAGGCAAAACCAGTCACATTTCATCAATGGAGGGTGCAGCGAATTCCTTAGTTGCCTGTGTAATTCTGTCAAGTAGACATCGAAGCACAGTGACTCAAAACGTTCTGGGATATTTAATTTGTAAATCAGCATCAATTCCCGGGAAGCCTCAGATCCGGCTCATTTAGAAAACGCTGCTCACATTTGGGCTTGTCTTAGAGGCAGCCCCAGGGCTGGTGACCGAGCAGAGGGCCGGCCGGAGCGTATCCTGCGGATCCTCTGTCCTCGCCTCGCTCTTTTGCACGGACTTGCCGTCTTGAGACTTCTAGCTGCCGTAATCAAGAGCGAACGCTGTCACTTTCACGTTGCGATTAGTTATATTGTCATCTTGGGTGCCAGTTCAAGTGTGGTTTCAGGCAGTTATCTAGAATATAGCCCCAATCTAAATAATTAGAAACCCCCCATTTTCAGCAAGGCATTTACTACCAATTGTGGGCGTAATGTAGGGGCGCAAGCTGGAGCTCTTGAGCGAGACCCAACTGCGTTCGAACACCCCCGGGTGCTTTTTCTACCCATCCAGGCTTTGGACAAATGCCTTCGACTCCACGCTCTTCAGCTTCAGTTTCTCTTTCTATAATACGAGGATATATCCAGACGCTTGTTCGAAAGTTTAAGAGGATCACCCTGCGAAGCGCAGGACCTAGCATATGGTAGCTGTTACCGTGAGAAGCTTTCAGTGGCCCAATTCAAATAGCTTTTTAATTTGTCACTTATTTATGCATTCACTCATTCCTGAAGCACATACGCCATACAGAGAGTAATCAAAATATAGAGTGTGGACTTAATTTTTAGTTTAAGAAAGTAAAAGACACATTGCCATGAACCCCCCTCAGAATACTGCCTCTCACTTGGAACATACTTATCCCGTCATGCTTACACTTTCTGAAGCAGTTGTTGAAGTCTTATTTCACGTGTGTCTTTATGAGGTGTGATAAAAAAATAGAGCGAATGCTGCTTCCACATCCCACTCAGTGGAAAGACAGGCTTGTGAAAGGGTGCAGCACGTCCTCATTCACTGATTCAGCAGGTCTGGCACCACGAGAACTTCTGGCTGTCGTGTAACGTTAAAATCACCATGAAAGGTAAATGGTTCGAATCCATTCAAGGCCTAGAGGCAGAGTTAACGAGGCAGCTGAAGACATTTATGAGAGAGGGGTTCCAGATCTGCTTCAGAAAGCGGCACGGACAATCGGGTATTGAAGAAAGGGGGATGGTATAGCGGGGGATTAATAACCTTGTGTCTTTTACTAGAATAAAGACTTTTAGAATTTACACATTCCCTGTATTGTTTGATCACAGCTTGTACACAGTCGTTTCCGATGCACGAGCCCCTCCGGTTAGATGCTGGAGGCAGGGGTGACCAGGATTTTTCCTAGTGGAAGAAACAGATCCTAAAAGTTACCAGACAAATGAAATAATCATACGATTTTTATGAAGAGGAAGTGACCAAGGGATTAAAATAGAAATTAACAAGGGGAAGACGGAGAGAGAGTTAATTCAGAGTATTCAAGGAAGGCTTCCGAGAGGAAGCACTTACAAATCCAAGGCCTACCAGGTAAAGAGGGGCTAAAAGAGTAGCTCAGGGAAAGCACCGCAGACCAAACGATCAGATCTCCCGGGGGAAAGAGAATTCAGCGTTCTGGAGGGCAGGACAGGCGGTCAGGGGGCTGCATCAGAAGGCACGTGGAAGGAGGCGATTGGCTTGGAAAAGGTGGGAGGGACAAAGCAGCAGGAAGTTTGTTTTTAGGAAAGCTTTGGTCCCACGTAGAACACAGCAAGGATCCCTAGAAGAGAGGAGGACATGTGTGCAGTTTAAGAAATTTGTTCAAGGGGGTCTCCAGAGTGTGGCTTGAAGAAAGTAGCCGGTATCTCAGGAAGGTTCTTTACCAGCTCCAGGGAGCTCCTGGTGCGCCTGCGTCTGGGAGACGCTGTCTCATCTGCATACTCTGGGATGAATGGTGAGAGGTGAGATGTTTTCATTATCAACCTATCAAGAGAAAGAGGGGGTGGTGTTGTCTGGTGAGTGAGCGCCACCTTTTATAGCAGAGCCAATCAGGACTGCATTACTCCTATTTCAGAACGCACACCGTCATTCATAATTTCATTAGAAATCATAATTCACTCAGTTCCAGGAAAACTGTGTTTTACGTCTTCCTACTTTCCCTGCACAAAACCACTACTGTCGGTGTTTTTAAATTTAAAACTCAAGGACATTGAGTAGATCAGCATATTTCCCTGATTTTTCTCCTCTCTGGGTAGAAAATATTTTTCGTCTTCTTTCAATCCTGTGTTACTAAATGTCCTTCAGAGCTTAATTTAAGCACATAAATACCACCGAGTGAAAGTGGAATTCCTACTCTCATTAGAAGTTTTTTTATGAAGACTGTGTTATTCTTGCTTATTTTGTCCATTTTTCTATTTTGCTCATTTCACATTGGCCTGTATTTTTAGAGAAGCTGTAAAAATTGAATGGAAAGTTTTTCTTTTTGTATTCTGTGTATTGTTAAATTATTAAATGATAATGTAATAATAATAAGCACTTATCTAGTGGCTTATTCAGGAACGTCCTATTTGTAACTACAGCCCAAGAGAATGCAGAAAATGCATTCTCTGTAAAATTTCCAAGGAAATATTAGCTATTTGTCTCTTCTTGATTGAACCCACAATGCTAGAATTTTCCATTAGTAATTATCAAACAAATGAGTTGGAGGATACACATACGGAGATGAGAAAAATAGCTTCCTTTAAATTAGCCTCGAAGTAAAATAAGGCTACTTAGCTTAAATAAAAGCTCTAAAAATTTAGAAGGTCTAAAAATTTAGAAGCTCTAAAAATTCAGTTGTGTATTAGTAAATGCAACATGCAGGTCAATCTGAATACACCTAAGTTTGATATCTGTGCAAGATACCTGCCTAAAAAATATAATATTTTAAATATAACTGTCAGACTCCTGTTGGGCTGGGATTTTTATCGCAAACTGAACTGATGGAGGACTTGGATACTTTGCAGCAACTAGGAGATCAAGGATGCTACAGAGGACAAGGACTTATCTATAAGCAGGTTTGTTTTCTCAGGCCACATTTTTGAGACCTAAGAAGTTCATATGATTTCCCACAAAAGCTGAGATTTTTCCATTGCCTTAAAAACCACTGGTTGACAAAACCAACAGTAGCCAAGTAAAGTCCACCCCTTCTAGAGGTGGTACAGGCTCCTTTGTCGGCAATAAGTCCTTATTTTTCATCACATCTCCTATGCTTCATTCATGCGCTGTGCTCGCCTGGCCCTCGGCCTTCTAAGTGCGTGAGTGTCAGAGTGTATCACCCCGTCCTCAGGAGACAGCTTCCGCCACGGTCCCCAGTGTCCTCTCCTAGTTTCCCTGCCCTTGTTCTTCTCCTTCTCTTTCTTCTGAGATGTAAAAGCTCGAGAATACAGCCAAAGTGCTACCTGGCAGATGAGCTCACCGAAGACCGAGACACTGTGCGGATGTGCTCTGTTTGCCTTGTCTGCCTGCTTTCAGGAAACAAGAGGCCAGGCGGAGGGAGGGGGAGTATCATGCAGTGGGGCCCTAGGAACATGCCTCCGCATTCCACATACAGGCAAGACGTTGTCTGTTCCCATGATGCAGTTATAGAGCCATGGACGAGATCAGAGTAAGGAAGAAATAAATTAAGAGCACTCAAAGGTGAGTCAACTGTTAAGAGAGATTGCTAGACGACAGTATGTTGGTTGTATGTTTATAATTTTTAAAATATAATCCTGAACTAGATAAGGACAGTTTGGCCAATGATGCATTACATACACAATGGGTGCCCCATGATGTTAGCAAGGAGCTAAAAATTCGTACCACTTAGTAACACCATAGGCGTCACAGTGCTGTATTACACGTTACTTGTGTATTCATGATGCTGCTTGTGTGAGTGAGGCTGCTGAACTTCGTCATGTCAAAGTATAGCACGATTAGATGCTCTACAGATCCCTTGAAAATGATGATAAACTATTCTATGACTTCTTTAAATGTGTATTATATATACTATTCTTTTCATTGGTATCTTTGGTACTAAAATAACTTGCACACAAGTTTATTGTGTAGCAGTACAGGATTACAGCAGCAGCAGCCTCTCTGTTCTTATGCTTAGTGCATCTTTTTTTTTTTTTTTTTTTTTTTTTTTTTTTTTTTTTTTTTTTTTTTTTTTTTTTGCTTTTTGGAGACAGGGTCTTGCTTTGTAGTTCAGGCTGGCCCTGAGCTCATTATGGTGCCCAGGCAAGCTGCCGCGAACTCAGCAATCCTCCTGTCTCTGCCTCCCAAGTGCTGGGATTACAGGCGTGAGCCACCACACCTGGCACTGTGGTATGCAGTGTTGATTGTTGGTGGGCGTGAGTCTCCACGCCCAGCATTGTATGTGGTTACCGGGGATCAAACTCAGGTCCTTGTGCTCGGGAGGCAGGCGCTGGAACCTCTGAGCTAACCCTCCGGCCCTGCTTAGTGCATCTTTTGGCTACACCTGGAAGCTGTAGTGACTTGTTCTGGACCATCCAGATTTTCCCGAATGTAAGGTATGATACTCACTACCACGAAATGACACAATGTCACAATGTTCAGAACACTGCCTGATTGTTAAGCAATATATGATATATTGTTTATGTTTTCTTTAAAGTCTCATCACGTGCATTTCCAAGTACTTTGGCTATGAAAAGTGTGTCTCAGATACAGAAATATTAGACAGCTGCTAACAAATTCTCCGAATGTCACACTACAGAAGGAGGTGTGTGGGAATGGGTTTCTCTTGGTACCATGGGAAGAATGGAGCTTCATTCCCTTAAGGTGTAAACCAGGGAGAAGTCCAAGTTTAGCAGAGAAGCTGAGCAGGGAGAAAAACATAGTCTTCCAAAGTCTAGACGTGAGTCTGTAATGATATAAGCTGGGAAGCCCTTAGAGGATGACTTGAGACTCTTTCTCAGTTGGAAAATGGTCCCTCTCACTCCCTGATGCATTTAATTTTGTAAAAGCCTCCGTTTTGAACCAGTTATTGTGCATAGTTTGGGGGTTAAAATGAATGAGATGTGGAATGCTCTGTGGCGTCTCTAGTTTCTGATTTGTGATATTTACATGTTAAATGCTACACATGATCCATTCATACTTTGTTCAAAACTGCTTTAACTATGTAACACATTGAAACGCGAGAAATAGGAATTAGAAGTTAGTAGTGCCAGGCTCTTGCTTCAACAGGTGCTTGCATTATTGCTTGATTTCTTTCATTCCAATAAAATGCTGAAATTTTCAAATTTATCTGAATATCAGTAAATACTCTTTTAGAGATTTTTTGTGGGGAGGAAGTACCAGGCCTCACACATGCTAGAGAAGCCCTCCTCTACCACTGAGCTATGTTCCTAGCCATCCTTTTAGATTTCTTAATAATATTCACCTGCATTTTAGTGGTGTTTCATAGCCCATAAGCCATCTCTTTATATAAACCTTTCATTCTTGTAAACCTTATGTAAAACACATCGCTGTATTCACGTCATACATTTATTAGCAGTTTGAGCCAATTTAGTTTTTACTCTGTAATAATGTGCTGTGGGGATGTTGTGTATATACTTTATGCATATGATGCCACTATGTATAAGTATTATCGCTTGTGCATAGCTGTCCTCCAAAGCCTCATATACAGCTATAGGTGGGTATTTTTCAGAGGTGGCTGAATCAGGAGTGTGTGCAATTCATGGATCAGTGCTAGGACTGAAGGTTCTAGGATGAAGGGTGCGTGATCACTAAGCCCACCCACTGGTTTGGTATCACTGTGATCTCAGTAACCTGGATACATACAAAGGACAGAAAGAGGGTGTCTTGTCCCTTGCTTTCTTGCTTTTCCTGCCTTCTTCCCACCATGAATCCTTTCTCATCTGAGATGCCTCTCTGTCTGCTACGTTCCCCTTACTTTGGAGCCAGCCAATTATGGGCTGAAATCTCTACAAACTGTGAGTTAAATGAACCTTTCCTCCCTAACTTGTGGGTGTTAGGTATTTTACCTCAACAAGCAGAGAAAAGTAACACGGTGAGATTAACTTAAAAGTGCAAAGAAATATAATTTGTGTCTGTGGCCAGGAGATTCATAGATAAAACATTGAAGCCATAAATCACCAAAGCTGTGTTTACTATTAGTTGGTTCAACCAGCTCTTTCAAATAATTATCTCACCCCAAACCCTTGCAATAGTCAGTACATTTGACCTGAGGTCATTGTGTGTAGTTTCATTGTCAGTCAATAGCATCACCTACCTCATTGCTTCAGGTGAAAATGCTGTTTGGGGAGAGTTTTTAACTCTTCAAAAAAAATTGATTGACTAATCTTGCCGAAGTTCACCTTTTAAAGTTTTCCCAGGATCACTCATTGTGCACTGAGTAGGGGAAGTAGATCAAAGGTTAATGATACTTAATTGGACTTCATTAAGTGATAATATAAGATCTAGAGCTCCACATTGCGCCCCAGGATTGGACAGCAATGTCATAACACTAAGAAATAATGAAGTAGAAGCCATGCATTATCATGCATTGGAACACTCCAGCAACTTATTATGTTTCAAATATATTGTCTCCAGTGAGGTATATAGTGAGGTGCATGTTAATAGCTTCATCCCATTCCCATTTTGAGAACATATTTTTATATAGTAAAGACCTTCTGATTGGAACCATCATGATTTAGAAGATTGTATTGGATGCTGTGTATCTTTTATTATTATTTATTGGTTGCCCTTAACCATGAAAGACAAGGTTATTGGATTTTTTTCCCCCTAACTCACCCAGTCCACTTGAAACATAGCTTTCTGTTCATGCATCCCTTTTGAACGTAGGGACTGTATCTTTCATCATTTTCTATGTGGCAATTTCCAGTCGGCTTTGGTAGTACAGGGATAAAGACAGCACATTTTCTACTAAGCACATTTTATTTAGATCAGACCCCATTCTATAGTTTTCATTTTGCTCTGAGAATGCACACAAACCTGTAACTGTAGTTAGCATATCAGGGAAAATGAATGCACAAGAGTGTCGTATGGTGCCATGTGCTTCGGAGATAACCACAGTGAGGCATAACGAGCTAACCTGGTTCTCTGTGATGCAAAGCTAATATACTCAAAAAGGCATTGCCCCTTCATCACAATTTAATATAACTGCTTCGAATCTGTAATCCAAGCCCTAAACTGCAACCTCCTATCCACGCACTAAACATTAAGCTGCTTTTCTCTCGAATGTTGATATGACATTTCACATTCGTATCCCTCAGAGAGGAACTGAACATCAGAAAAGGTGCTTTATACTGTTTTCCCTAAAAATGTCTGTGAGTAAAGAATTGGATGACTGAGTCACAAAAACATTTATGACAATTCAGATGACTGACAGAGGATGGCTATGGCGATGAAGTGAATCACATCCAAAAGGTCCATGACAGCCATCTCGAGACATCCTACCTGCTACATGAAAGAAAACATCCGGTTTGCTGAGCCTTGCAGGGCTGCAGGATTACAGGGTTACAAGTCCATTTTTGGCGATACCTTAGTTGATAACGTCTCTCTATAGAATGCTATTTTTACCCCTCTCAGTTTAAACTGATAAATATTTAACTCTGTTACATGACAGCAACGGTCTCCTGACAATTGTAGGAAAGTCCCTATTCTCGTGAACTTGGCACATGAGTGAGGCTTAGGGAAAGTGTGTCGTGAGGGGAACTGGTTCCCGTGGGAAGCAGCAAAAGAGGTGTCCTTGAAGTGACAGCGGAAAGCTCTCTTGAAGAATGAGAAAGATCCACTGAGGGAGGGACTGAGGGGAAGAACATTCTCAGGTACAGCAGATCTCATTTGTAAGGTCATAACAACACGCAGTGTTCATGAAATGCAGAAATCCTTGATGGCTGGAAAGGAGAATAGTACTTGGTGGCTTGGAACAGGCTACACATGGGCTGGAGACCAGAGAATATTTGTGTTTTCTAGTCTTGGATATTTTCATTATACTTTTCAGGGTCTGTGCCTCTGGGTGCTGCTTGTACGATTTGTCTGTTGCCTTAAATCTATTTGATTCTTTTCTTAAGTGAATTGACCTTAAAAGATTTTACTTTTACATATGCTTAATATGAGCATCATCTACTATAAATAGATCGTTTTTTGATCAAACTACACAGAAAGGAGATAATGTCAAATCCTAGTTCCGATTTGTTGCTGGTAGGAGACACTGAGTGAGAAGCCTGCTTTTCATCAAAAAGGGACAATAGCTGGGTAGGGTAGTTTACCCCTGTCATCTCAGCGCTCAGGGAGGCAGCAGCAGGAAGACTGCAGCTTTGAGTCCAGCCTGTGCAATTTAGGGAACTCGGGAGACCCTGTATCAAAAGAAAATTCCAGAGGGGCAGGGGATGCAGCTCAGCACGAAGGCCCTGCTTTCCACCTCAGTATCGTGCCCCACCATGCACACAGAAGATGCCTGACAGTAAGGAGGCAACCCACCAGCATGGAACTTTCACCTTGGAAATAAGGCAGAAAACCAGGCAACCTCCTCGTCATGCAACTGATGTGTTCGGTGGCATCACTACCCCTTCGGGATACTCCCTGATGTCAGCTTGAAGATTCCCTATCACATATTTCCACTGTTTGGGCATGATTATAAATCACAATGACTTTAAATTTTGTTATAGGCCAATCAGAAACTGTTGATAGATTTTTAAACCGTAATATATTTCCTTCTTCCCTAGAAATACTCAGATGAGCCAGAAGCCAAGACTTTAAATTGAACATGTTTTTCAGTTTTCATGCTTTGTTTCAAACATCCAAGTAAATTGTCTTCCAGAGTTTAATTCAAATCACCTGCACTGAAACAATAATAGGACCTTATGCTTACTAAGACATAAAAGTGAGAGTAATTCCTTTTCTTTTTTATTTTCTAGTCACCTTTTCCCATCTCACCTCTTGCATACATAGTAGGTGGATCATGAATACATGTTAATAAATGCACCGATTTATCACACTTGTGATAATAATTTTAGTGCTGCCATAGATTTTCAGTTTTGACATTCATTAAGTTTAATAAATTTACTTGTCTCTAGTACCAAAGGAAACTATGCTTTAGAATTGTCAATAGATTGATCTTTCAATAATCAAAAGATGCTTCTAACTAAGCCAGTGTCTCCAAGAATTCTACCTAACCTGCTTTGCAGCAGGTTTATTGTTTCTGTTTTAACGTATAAGTTTCTAATCCACTGTAATTTTACTTTAGTACATGTTGAAAGAGATAGGTCTGCCTTTAGTATTTGGCGGGTTAAATCCCGGTTTTTCCAGCACCATTTGTTAAAGAGGCTGTCTTTCCTCCATTGAGGATGTTTGCCTCCTTTGCCAAAAATAAGGTGGCTTAGTGTGTCTGGAGCTGTTCCTGGATCTTCTAATCTATTCCACTGGTCCTTGGTTCTGTTACTTTGTCGGTACCATGCAGTTTTATTGCAGTGGCTTTATAATACTGTTTTAAGGTGGGCATTGTAATACTGCTGCCATGTCCTGGTTGCTTAGAATTGCTTTTGCTATTCTAGGTCTCTTGTGGTTCCAGATGAATTTTTGAATTATTTTCTCTAGCTCTGTGAAGTATGGTGTTGGGGTTTCAATCGGAATTGCATTGAATCTGTATAGTAGTCCTGGAAGTATAGCCATTTTGATGATGTTGGTTCTCCCTACCCAGGAGCAAGGGATGTCTTTCCATTTCTGATATCTTCTTCTACCTCCTTTGTCAGAGTCTGGTAGTTTTCAGAGTAGAGGTCTTTCACCTCTATAGCACGACAAAGAAAAGAAAGCAGAAAGAATCAACAAATGGGATCTCCTCCTACTAAAAAGTTTCTGTAAATGAGCTCTAGAAAGTATGACAGTTTTTGTAGAATGGGAATTTCCAAAGAAAATCTGGTGTGTGAATGTAATGAGGGGAAGGAAGAAATGATTCTGAAAGAAAATAAAAGAGCATGTATATGGGGGGTGGGGAGATGTGGATGGGTAGGGATGTGGGTAAAAATGAGAATTCACTTGTGTCATATACTGGTACAAATCCCCCAATGTTATGTGTGATTGTGAGATGTATATAAAATGTACCAATAAAGAATTCAATTTAAAAAAAGATGCTTCTAAAAAGTCTTTGGAGGCATCAGTTACAAAGATAGGAAGATTTCAGTTTCTTGTTAGTCATTTTAACCAAAGTAACTCAGCTTTGTCCTATGACTTGGTTTCTGGGTCACATTTATTTCTGTGACTAAAAAAATATCTGTATCTCACCCTCATTTGGGGCTAGGGCTCAATATTGATTCTTCATAACGTCCACCTTCATTCAGGCGCCTAACTTCCCTGGGTATTTCCTTCCTTCCTTTCTTCCTCGCATTCACTCATTCAACATTAATGTTTGCCAGTCAGCCTGCGTAAGTGCTAGGGATGTTTAATTGACTCAGACGTCTGAAGAAACTGAAGATTTTGCAATGGAATGTTAATTTCTCACCTCTCTGAGTTAGCCTCATCAAAACACCATGAGCCCAGTGCACAAATGCTCCTAAATGTCATTTGTCCTCCTTTCCTCTGTGGATAATTAGCAGATTCTGTAAAATGTGTGAAATTTGTGAAAACAATGAGTCAAGGCAGTTTTCCGTTCCTAGATACTCATCCCATGTTTCAGTCTTCACTTTTTGTTACTGCCAAACTTTCATGGAAATTACAAGTGTTTTGGCAATCTTCAGGCTCCTACTGAATTCATTCTGCCTGCTATTATTTGGTGTGGATATGGAAAAATAACATGAAGGTGGTTTCTTTGTTTACTCCTCACATAACTTTCTATTTGTAAATAGCCTCCCAAAGAGGTCTCTTAAAAAATTATTTACAAAAGTGAACCACATAAAGAAAGTCTGAACAAGTCACAAATGTCTGACTTACTGAATTGTAGAAATGGAACACAAATAGATAAAACAATTTCAGAAACTCAGAAGGATTTTTTAATTCAATTTGTTATTGGTACATTTATAGACAGCTCACAATCACACTAAACACTGGGGAATTTGTATATGACACAAGTTAATTCTTATTTTTACTCATATACCTACCAATCCTACAAACCCCTATCCCCTATATACATGTGCTTTCTTTTCCTTTTTAAATAATATTTATTCTTTCCCTTCATTATTTTCCCCTACAACTTTCCTTTTGATATTTCCTATTTCACAAAATCTATCATAATTCTACAATTCATTTATATCTACAAGTTCCCATACCAGAGAAAAGATACAGTATTTACATATCTGTGACCTATTTATTTCACATATTAGTGTGTCCTCAAGGTGTGTCCATTTTGGTAAAAACGACTCAAACATGTCATTCTTTATGGCAAAGTAATACTCCATTTTATTTTTTAAAAATCACATCTTCTGTATCCAGCCTCCAGTTGATGGGCATCTGGATTGTTTCTAAGATCACACTATCACACACTGAGCTGCAATGAACATGGGTGCACATATGTCTTTACAATATGATTCTTTTAATTCCTTCAAGTATATTTGTAGTAGGGGAATAGCAGGGTCAAATGGGACCTGTAATCTTAGTTTTTTGAGGAATCTCCACACTGGTCTCCACAATGGTTGCACAGGTCTATAATCCCACCAACAGTGGAGAAGGGTTCCTTTCTCCCCACAGCCTTGCCAGCATTTATTGCTGGTTAATTTCATAATAGCAGCCATTCTTTGTAGAGTTAGATGAAATCTCAGTGTTGTTTTCCTCTGTGTCTCTCAAATGACAAGTGATGTTGAACATTGCACGTGCTTCTTGGCTGATTTTACTTCTTCCTCTGAGATGTGTCTGTTCATTTTTGGATGCCCAGTTTTGAATTGGGTCTTTAAATGTGGGGGGACTGATTTGTTTAAGTTTTTTTTTATAATCTAGATATTAGCCCTTTATCTGAGAAGAAGCTAGTAAAGATGTTTTTTGCCATGCTGTTGGTTATCTTTTAGCTATGCCAGTGGTTTCTTTTGCTGAGTAGAAAATGTTAATAGGATGAGATCCCATTTTTTTGTTGATTCTTTCTGCTAGTTCTCATGCTATAGAAGTTTTGTTCATAAAGTCTGTCCCTAAGCCAAAGTCTCCATGAGATTTACCTAACCTATTTAGCAGCCAGGTTAGTGTTTCTATTTTAATGTTTAAGTCTCTAATCAACTGGTATTTTAGTTTAATAGACTATGAAAGAGATAGGTCTAGCTTTAATTTTTTGGCAGGATAAAGCCCAGTTTTTCTAGCTCCATTTGTTAAAGAGGCTATCTTTCCTCCATTGAGGATGTTTGCCTCCTTTGTCAAAAATAAAGTGGCTTAGTGTATCTGGAATTGTTTCTGGATCTTCTAATCTATTCCACTGGTCTTCGGCTCTGTTACTTTGCCAATACCATGCAGTTTGTATCACAGTGGCTTTATAGTACTGTTCTAAATTGGGGATTGTAATACCCGCTGCCATGTTCTGGTTGCTTAGCATTGCTTTTGCTATTCTAGGTCTCTTGTGGTTCAAGGTGAATTTTTGTATTATTTTCTCTAGTTCTGAGAAGCATGATACTGGGATTTCAATTAGCATTGCATTGAATCTGTATAGTAGCTGTGAGAGTGTAGCCATTTTGATGATATTGGTTCTCCCTACCCAGGAACAAGGGATGTCTTTCCATGTTCTGATATTCTCTTCTGTCTCCTTTTTTCAGAGTCCTGTAGTTTTCAGAGTAGAGGTCTCTCACTTCCTTTGTTAGACTGATTCCTAGATATTTCATTTGTGAAAGGGATTGACTCCCCAATTTCTCGTTCAGTGAGCCTGTTGTTTGTGAATACAAAGGCTGTTGATTTTTGAGCATTGACCTTGTGTCCAGCTACACTAGTAAATTTGGTGATTAAGTTTAGCATTCTTTTGGTTGAGCTTTTAGGATGCTCTAAATAGAGAATCATGTCATTGGCAAATAATGACAGTTTAACTTCTTCCTTATCTATCTTTATTACTTTCATCGTTTGTCTTGCCTAATTGCTCTGACTAATGTTTCCAGTACTATATTGAACAAGAGTGGTGACAACAGACATCCTTGTTTCGTTTCTGATCTTAGTATAAAGGTTTTCAGTTTTTCTCCATTTAGTATGATGCTGGCTGTTGGTTTCTCATAAATAACTTTTATTTCTTTGAGATAAAGTCCCATCTATTCAGATTTTCTGCGGGGTTTTGATCATGAATGGGTGTTGGAGTTTGTCAAATGCTTTTTCTGCTTCTATTGAAATGACCATAAGGTTTTTGTCCTTCAGTCTGTTAATATAGTATATTACATTTATTGATTTATGTATGTTAAACCAGCTTTGCATCCCGGGGATAAATCCAACTTGATCAAGGTGTATGATTTCCTTGCTAACTCTCTATATTCTGTTTGCCAATATTTTATTGAGGATTTTTGCATCAATATTCATTAGAGAGATTGGCCTGTAGTTTTCTTTTTGGTTGAGTCTTTCTCTGCTTTTGGAATCAAGGTAATGGTTGCTTCAGAGAAAATTTGGGAGCACTGCTTCTCTTTCAGTTTCATTATAGAGTTTGAGAAACAAACTCTTCTTTAAAAGTTTTGTAGTGGCATTAACTCTTCTTTAAAAGTTCAGCAATGAAGCCGTCAGGACCAGGGCTTTTCTTTGTTGGTAGGTTTGTTATTACATTTTCAATTTCACAGACTGATATTGGGTTGTTTAGCATTTTAATATCCTCTTCATTCACCTCTGGAAGTTCATATGTGTCTAGGGATCTATCCATTTCTTCTACATTTTCCATCTTGTTGGAATACAGATTTTCAAAATAGGTGTTTATTAGCCTTTGGACTTTGACTGGATCTGTGGTGATTTCCTCATTTTCATCCCTAATAGCATAGATTTGAGCCTTTTCCTTCCTTTGTTTGATAAGGTTGGCTAAGGGTCTGTCGATTTTATTTATCCTTTCAAAGAACGAGCTCTTTGATTTTTTTATTGGCACATTTTATTGGTACATTATATATACACATCACAATTGCACTCCACATTGAGAATTTGTACCAGTATATGACACAACATACTTCTCATTTTCCCCCTCCTCTCCCCATTATACACCCCCCGCCCCTATATACACACACATTGTTTCCTTTTATTTAACCATCAGTTTTTTTCTTTCCTCATGATTTACCTCTGAACCCCATTACCCTTTGAATATTTACTATTTCACAATATCAATCATACATTCTAGAACACATTTTAACTTCATTTCTCATATCAGAGAAAATATACGATATTTTCTTTGTTACATTAACTTTGTCTCCATTGCATTAATTTCTGCTCTGATCCTTATAATTTTCACCATAGTATGAGCTTTGGGTCTGACTTGCTCCTCTTTTTCTAGTAGCTTGGGGCTCAGCATTAAATTGTTTATTTGACTTTGCTCTATGTTCCTAGTGTAGGCATTCACTGCTATGAATTTCCCTCATAGAACTGCTTTCATTGTGTCCCATAAATTTCTTTATGTTGTATTAGGGTCATTATTTAATCATAGAAACTAGTTAATTTCTTTTTTAATTTCCTTTGTGGCCCACTGGTTGGTCCACAGAGTGTTGTTCAATTTCCATGTGTCTGTGAAGATCTTGGAATTTCTTTTGCCATTCAGATCCAGCTTCGAGGTACTATGGTCTGATAGTATGCAGGGGATAACTTCAGTTCCTTTGCGTTTACTTAAAGCTGTTCTGTGAACTAGGATGTGATCTATTTTGGGAAATGACCCATGAGCACCTAAAAAAGAACGTATATTGTGACTTTGTTGGGAGAAATACTTTGTAGGTATCTATTAAGTGTATTTGTTCAAAAGTTTGGTTTAGCTCAAGTATTTCCTTATTGATTTTTTTGTGCAGTTGATCTGTCCATTTGTGACAGTGGAGTACTGAAGTCCCCTACTACTATTGTATTAGTGGTTATCTGGCTTTTGATGTCCGTTAATGTTTGTGGGTGCATTAGAGGTTGGTGCATAATTACTTATGGTTGTTATTTTCTTCTCCTGGATTGTTCCTTGTATGAGAATAGTGACCTTCTTTGTCTCTCTTACTCAGTTTTGGTTTGAAATCTCTTTTATCTGCAAACAAGATAGCCACTCCTGCTTTTTTGCAGTTTCCTGTGGCCTGTAAAATTGTTTTCCATCCCTTTATCTTCAGTCTGTGGTTTTCTGTCTGAATTTGGTGTGTTTCCTATATGTAGTAGATTGTAGGATCTTGCTTTTTGATCTGATCTGACAGTCTGTGTCTTTTTATTGGTGCATTGAGTCCAATGACATTAATGGTTATGACTGATATGGGTCTTAGAGCTGCCATGTTTCCTTGTTCTTGGCTCTTTTATTCTTTACCTTTGCCCTTTTCCAGTCAGTTTCTTGTTTGGCCCAATGATTTCACTCTGTTGGGTCTTGTGGGTTTGTAATTTTCTTTGTTTTTTTTTCCAAGATATTCATTAGAATGTTTTGGAGTGCAGCTTTTGTATTTGTGAAGTTTTTCAGATGTTCTTGTCATGAAAGTATCTTATTTCCCTGTCAACTCTGAAAGATAGTTTTGCAGGATACATCAGTCTAGATGGAGGTTGTTCTCCTGCAATGCTTGAAACACTTCCCTCCAGGCTCTCCTTGTGTTGAGTGGTTCTGTTGAAAAATCTGCTGTGATTCTGATGGACTACCCTTGTAGGTGATTTTTTCCTTTCTCTAACAGCTTTCGGTATTTCGTTCTTTTGTTGTGTATCTGGAACCTTGATAATTATATGTCTAGGTATAGATGTTTTTATGTCATGGCCTTTTAGAGTGCTATAGGCCTCATTTATCTCTATGTCTAATTCTTTTCCTTTTCTTGTGAAGTTTTCTGCCATTATATGTGTAAACAGTTTTGTAAAATGTGTTTTGCACAGTTTCCTGCTTTCTCAGTGACTCTAGTCAGTTTTTTGTTATTCTTCTTTGAATCCTCTAGAAGCTATTGGATTAATTTCTCATGGTCCCTTGCCATTTTCCAAAGATTATGTCTTTCCTGTTCATTGGCTGCCATCCTATCCTCTAAGTCTCAAATTTGGTTCTCAGCTTCATTCATCGTACTTCACAAACTTTCTTTCTCCTTTTTCATCACCTGGAACTCTGCTTGAAGCTGTTTAAAAGGTTCCATTGCTTTTGCTATCTTAGATTCTATCATCTCACTGATCTCTTCTTTAATGAAGTCTTTTACTGTGGTCAGTATCTCTGTTTTTGTCCTAGAGATCAGTTCTGATTTCCATTATATTAGATCTGCTTTTGTTACCATCCCAAAGAGTCCTGGTGTTTGAGTCTCAGTTTGTGCTATTTCCCTTCTCCCTGAATTTCCCTGTGATGATGATGTGTCTGTTTTTTTAAAAAAATTTTTTTCTCATTTCTATTCCTTTGTCATTGCTAATGTTATTTGTTTAATTCCTTGCCTGATTTCTGGGCAATGTTTGTTGCAAGTGTCTTTCTTCCTATTAAATGGGACCCTTAGGAAGTGGCTCCTTCCTGCATTGTCCTCCTTGAATCTGTAATGACCCTTGAAAGTTCTCAGTTCTGGCACACCATGAAACATATTTGAACAGAACAATCATGTTATTTTTGTTGTCATAATACAATCAGTACCATTAACAGTATCAATCACAGTAAAGGAAATGAAAAGCTTTGATAATGTCTATTCTGAAAACTTTGAACTCATGAGTTACCTCTATGACCATATGCCAAAATTTAGAATTAATGAGAAATGTGTTTACAACATACAGACCTTTAATGTGGCAGCAGTACCCTTTGGGAATAGAAGGTCACTGGGGAGTTGGGGAGGTAGGAAGATAGAAGGAGAATTAAAATTTAGAAATAAGGTTAGCAGATTTATAAAGATCACATAGACTTCGAGAACCTCATAGATGCCAGAGGATAACACAGTCTAAAGGGGCATATATAATACAGTACTGGCTGAGAACCGCAGGACCACTTTGTATACCTTCTTCTAATAATGGAGAAACAAGAGGAATTAGGGCAGACTGAAAGCCTTTTACTTCTGAATATTGATTCTGATTAGAAGGCAGGACAGGGTGTGGGAACAAGAGGAGAACAGGGGACCTAGCAGTAGGAGGCAAACCAAAAATGATTTTCCCTCTTCTATAAAGATGAAAGCAATTAAGAGGACAGAAACCTAGGAAGATGGACAGATCCAGTATCAGCAAAGTAGAAAAATGAAAAAAAAAGTTATGTCAGAGTGAAATAATTAGAAAGAATAACAACAGCATCAAAATCAGCAACAATAATATACAAAGTTAAGAACATTAGTCACAAGGAGACATCCATCATCCCTTATCCAGTTTCTCAGTATAATGCCCGAGTTAAGCTCAGTAAGCCCCTACAGGTTTGAACTTGCAAGAGTCCAGGCTCTTGAGGGTGGTTCTGACTCCACCAACTCACCAATGGCTGTAGTCAACAGGATTCCCTCACTCTTTGTGAGTGCTTTCTTCATTGTGGTGGACTTGGTAGAGGAACTAACTGAAGGCCTCTGTACAGGTTCCAGTACTAGAGCCATACTCATTCAGTGTCCGCAAAGTACAGGTAGTATCTTTGGAGGTTCTTCTCCATGTAACAGTTACACCCAGTGTGGCCCAAGAAGAAATGAAGATTCTAAGACCTTCTGGTCTCACTCTGATCTCAGAAGAGTTACAGGCCCAATTGCTGGTCAGTGGTACCCAGGTCCCTTTTTTGCTGACTCACTGCACTACTTCCACCATGTTTTACTTACCCAGCCTATCTTCACTGGCCTCTGGCTTAGTCTGGGTGGAACCAGGCAGGCCACAGCCTTGGGCATCAGTAATGGCATGGGACTCTTTTGTTGCTAAGATCCCCGTGAGCTCTGTAGTGCACCACTTGCCTGATCTGTCTCTGCATAGTTCTGGTATGGTATGGATGCCGGCAGGCAGGCTGCAGCCCTGGGCACAGGTAATGGCGCAGGACTCCTTTGTTGTCTAGGTTCCCTGGGAGTGCCCCCTGCATGCCACTTGCCTGATCTGTCTCTGCTCCTCCAAGAATTTTTTTTTTTTTGAGACAGGGTCTTGCTTTGTAGTTCAGGCTGGCTCTGAGCTCGCTATGTAGCCCAGGCAAGCCTGGAACTCAGCAACCCTCCTGCCTCTGCCTCCCGAGTGCTGGGATTATAGGCGTGAGCCACCATGCCTGGCTCCTCCAAGGATTTTTAATGAAGTTTCTCCTCACCCCAAACCCTGGCTAGCAATTATCTTTTTAGTCTTACACATTAGCTTTGTATAATTTGGAACTTTACAAGATACTATCATAAGTTATAATTTTATTATTCAGTAGTATGTTTGCGAAATTATTTACACTGGGTGATGTAGTCCATCCCTGCATGAAATGATTACATGACCCCATTCTTAGAAATCCCCTGCAGCATTGCTTTTCAGTTTGAGGTGTTGCAAATATTACTGTCATGAACTTCGGGTTTTGTTCCTGAGGAGCTCTTGCCATGTGTTCCTTCTCAGTGGGACTTAGTCTTTGTGTGCAAAGCCTTGCTTAGTTTTAGTAGAAAATGTCATGCAGTTTTGCAACATGCTATGCGAATTTATTCATAGGCCAGAAGGAGTGTACAAGAATTCTTCAGCTTCCTATTCCCATCAGCACTTGCTTCTGTCAGCTTAATTTTTATCGTTGGAGTGATTGCTGTGGTGGCAGTGGGTCTTTAATCGGCATTTTATTAATTACTAATGAAGTTGCATACTTCTTCATGTAATTTTTGGTCATTGTGGTTTCTGCTTCAGTATCTTGCTCATTTTTCTACTGAATTGTCTTGCTTTGTCTGATTGATTTTTACAAGTTCTTTTATATTCTGAATAAAGGATTATTGTTATTTGTGTTGAATATTCTGATCTTTGGATTGCCTTTTCATTTTCTTACAAGTATTTGCTTGCTTGCTTGCTTTAGAAGTGAATGATTTTTACTTTAATGTAGTCAAACTTCCCAGTACATTTTGCATACTTGTTAGTAAGCTACAGAACTCTAAATTCCAAACTGCCTAACTTTATTGGGTGTTAGGAGGAGTAAGTTTGCAAAGTTGAATTCATTCTATCACTTGCGAGGTTAGTAATTTTAAATTATCACTGGCTTAAAACATTTTTAAGTTGAGGGGACCGGAGATTTAGCTCAGTGGTTCTGGTGCCTGCCTCACAAGTGCAAGGTCCTGAGTTCGATCCCCACATACAGTGCTGGGTGTGGTGGCTCACGCCTGTAATCCCAGGCACTGGGGAGGCAGAGACAGGAGGACTGCTGAGTTTGAGGCCTGCCTGGGCTACAGAGTGAGCTGAGGGCCAGCCTGAACTACAAAGTGAGAACCTGTCTCAAAAAAAAAAAAAATTTTAAGTTGAGTACTTTTCTTTTTCATCTATTCTGTTTGAAAGTATATATTTCTTGTATAGCATTTGAACCCATCCCCCTCATATATATTATAAACTATTATCTAATTTTAGTTTTAAACTATATGTGGCCAACTAATCTAGTTCTGTGTCTCTTGTATCTATTTTATATATCTGAAAGCAGCTTTAACAGACAAAGATAATTTGTGTTTCTATTATGAATGAAGTGACTTAGCCTTGATGTGGTGGTACCCACTGTAATTTCAGGAGTCTGCAAGGCTGAGGCAGGAAGATTGCAAGTTTAAGCCAAGCTAAGCCAATTAATTAGAGAGAGCAAGAGAGAGAGAGAGAGAGAGGGAGGGAGAGAGAGAGAGAGGGAGAGAGAAATATACATATAGAAAAGGATTGAGGGCAAGGCTCAATAAAAAGAACCCAGTTTCCCTACCAAATACTAAAAAATTAAAAAGAATTACATGCCTTTGATAGAAATGATGGCATTTTTAAAAAATCTGAGTTTCATGCTCTTTTGTCCTAAGGACAACCATGGAGGGTAGGGAAATGTGACTTTATTATGCCAGCCAGGAAAAGTAATTATGTGATGCTCTTTTTGATCAATTATTATTTGAACATTGGTTGAGCAATACTCCCAAGCCGGCCTGCTGTGTCAGCTTCCTGGAACAGGGCCCAGGTGTGTGGCAGGTGTGGGAAAGGCTGGGGCTTCCTTGGGCCTTTCTAGGTTCAGGCTGTAGTCATCCACTCTAGACAGTCAGACTTTTCAAGTAGATGTCTGCAAGTGATTGTCACCTTTATTTACACCAAAGGTAGTCCTGGAAAAATAAGATTTTTGAATATAAAATCGGAGTGGAAGTTCTCTGAAGACAAGGACTGAATCACCCTCACAGTGGCTACATACATGGCACACTCACAATGAAAGAATAAAGCACTGGACATGGGCCCTGGCATTTCCCATCCACCCAATCCCGTCTTACAGTTCAGCACACTTTCCCACATAACATCATTTCTTTGGGTGGCAATGGAGCCTGAGAGCCGCTTTTCCTTTCAATGTTACTTTGAACTACTCTTTTATTAAATCTTGTCTCTGTTTTGATTGTCTCTGATTCATACATGTCAGGAGTAATCCTCTTTGCACAAATTAATTGGACAGTTGGAACTATGACTGGGCCAAGCTTTCTTGCCTGAGGACCAGCTAGGACACATCGGGACCTGAGGACTTGTCTGTTTATCTTTACGTCTGGAAACAAACAAGACCCCAGTGGTCCCACATGCTGTGATAGTCCAGGGCAGAACTACACTGGGGCCTGCGTCAACATAACTCCTCATTGTTCTAGGATGTAGGAACGTGCTGCCTTCTGAGTGACCTATTACATTTGTTACTCTTGATGTACCAAAACTACTGCCCTCTGCCTGACCTGTAACACTTCTTGATCCAGGTGTACTGAATAAAAGGTGTGGCAAGCTTAGGTCTTTCATCTTTGCTCCCCAGAGTAGCAAGGATCAGGCCCAAATTCAGCTTCTTCTCTAAGTCTCATTTCTGCCTATTTATTTATTTATTTATTTATTTATTTATTTATTTTTTTTGAGACAGGGTCTCGCTTTGTAGTTCAGGCTGGCCCTGAGTTCACTATGTAGCCCAGGCAAGCCTGGAACTCAGCAATCCTCCTGACTCTGCCTCCCGAGTGCTGGGATGACAGGCGTGAGCCACCACACCCGGCACTGTGGTATGTGGTATTGATTGCTGGTGGGCGTGAGTCTCCACGCCCAGCATTCTATGTGGTTACCGGGGATCGAACTCAGGACCTTGCGCTTGCGAGGCAGGCGCCGGAACCACTGAGCTAACCCTCCGGCCCCATTTCTGCCTATTTATTAACGATTTCACCTTGTGTTATAAGACTCACAGAAGGTTAGAACTTAACTACAAAGGTTCCAGTTATGTCCCCCTGTTTCCTTGCGGATGCACTATTTAAATGTGAGTTCCGAGGGGGTCAGCAGTTTGCACATATCTAATCAGTGTTCTGCTTCCCCTGACTTCCTGGCCTCAGTGAGAACCTCCCGCCCTTTTGATCCTCTGGAAGTTTGCCATGGGAGTATACAACTTGTATGTTACTAAGGAAGGGGAGAAAAATAAGAAATATAGTGGACAAGGTCTTGATTCAGATAAAAGCTACCTGAATCAAAATTTGTCCATTGAATCACTAGATGAGCTTTGTTCAAATTGTTAAATTTTTCTGAGCCTCAGTTTCTCATCTCTAAAATGAGTACAGTAATTATACTTCCTTCACAGCACACTTTGAATATAAAATGAGATGATGCAGGGGAAGGGCCTGGCGTTATGCTTGGCACCAAGGGAGCTGCCATTAATTTTGCTGTTATCACTGCTGTAACTCTTGCTGTCACCACTGGTGTTAGTTACTGGTGCAGGGGAATTTCTCCTGGTCATGTGAGTGCACTTTGAGGGCCCAGCTGGAGGGAAGAAGTCTGCTTGGTGAGGATAAATTAGAGCAGGGGAAGCTGGCAAACTTCATAGATATTTATATCGAGCTGCTGTGGATGAATGAATTGTCTTTCTCCACTTGAGGGAGATTCTGTCAAAAGAACTGCTATTAGTCATGTGGAATCGGCTTGCTTCTTCCCTTGAATAGTGTCAGAAAGAGATAGTCACGGATTCTAATATTTTGTCATTCTTTTTCCCTTCAAGATTCATTGTCAGTCACCAAAAGCTTCTTTTATGTCTACATTACCTTGTAGTGCAAGAAGTGATTAATTAGATCAGGGCTTATCTTCCCTTCACGGCAAAATAGCCTAGCAGCTCTTCTGATACTAGGAGGCTGAAACATTTTTGAGTAAGTTTTCAGGTGATAGGAACATGTCACCAGGAATATGTTTCCAAGTCTTGCCTGAAGATGGTTTTCCTCACCCACTTGAATTTGATCTCCAGATTTGTTTTCTGTAAGCAGGATACTGCCCTGAAGTGGAAAAATTATCCTAAAAGGGTCTCCTATGAGGGTCCCAAAATGTAACATGTTTCCTTCCCTCTACAAGTGTCATAACTGAAACTTTGTTTGTTTTTTAAATAAAGGTTTACAAGAGAAAAGCACAATAGATTCAAACAACACTGTGCATGACACGGGAGCCTTTAGAAAAGAAGACCTAAAGTCCTAGGAAGAATTCTTTATTACGCTTAGGTTCCACAAAGCACGGGCAGCCAGATTGAAATGTTATTAGACAGGAAGGGGCTCATCTAATACTAGCCAGACTGAGGCTGAGAAATCCAAAAGGACCTGTCTGTCCAGATTCTTCTCAAACTCCTCCTGGGCCATTTCTTCCTGCCAGGTGTGGAGCAGGATTCTGGAGTGAGAGTCTCACAACCTATGACCAGTTGCACTAGATCAGGGAAGTTATAACCAACTCTACACAGAAGGGCAGAAGGAGGGTAGAGTGGTATTTCTAGGCTTTATGGCAGGTGTACGGGCAAAGAGCTTCTAATTTCTATGACCTGCTTTGAGAAGAGGAACTCTTGTTTCTGTGGCTTGCCATGAGAAAAAAAGGAGAGCAGGAAGAAAAAAGGGCAGGAAAGGGCAGAAAGAAACTTAGTTTCTGAGGCCTGTTTTTCTTTAGTTCAAAGTACTTGTCCTGCCAAAGCACCTCACTTTTGGGGATCAGCTTCTGAGCCCCAATATT
This sequence comes from Thryonomys swinderianus, assembly GCA_004025085.1. Taxonomy (NCBI): domain Eukaryota; kingdom Metazoa; phylum Chordata; class Mammalia; order Rodentia; family Thryonomyidae; genus Thryonomys; species Thryonomys swinderianus. Next base: position 29,456 of record PVIC010002829.1, read on the forward strand.
ATCACCTTGTTGCTCTGGGTTTCTCAAAATATGTTCTTCAGCCCACTCAGCTTGGGATCATTTATAGAATGGATGAACGTGTGAATTTCAGGCAGTCCTAATTTTCCTGTTTCTGCTGTGGGGACGTCTATATTTTTATCAGAAACCCATGTGATTCTACCACACGTTAAAACTGAGGGAATGGGCCTTAGCCTCTGGCTGTGCTAAACAAACATATGTTTGGGGAGCAGCTGATGAGCCCAAAACAGGAAATTTACCACGTGGGCTGCTAGTTTTGGTTTCATACTGCACCCTAAGGACCAGCAGAAAAATAAATAATAAAATTTTCATTCATTTCTAATTAAATGTGTATCTGAGGTTTCCTCTAATGAAATAATGTGAGCTGATAAGACCAGAGACCAAATTAAATAAATATCCTAGTGCACAATTTTAACAAATATCTCTCAGCTCCCTTGGAGATTCCAGTAGTGTCCAATGCCACCTGTTTTGCATTGATCATATTCTAGTACCCGTGCGACCCTCATCTACGTGACTGGCTGAATTCACAGATCGGGTCCGAGCTGGTGTGTGGTAAGGGCCACACAGGAGACTTCCAGGAAGTCCTGCCGGAAGAGAAGGAGGAAGCCTGTGCTCTCTTCTGACTTCTGTTTTCCCTTTTTTTTTTCCTTTTTGAGACAGGGTCTCGCTTTGTAGTTCAGGCTGGCCCTGAGCTCACTATGGTGCCCAGGCAAGCCGCCGCGAACTCAGCAATCCTCCTGTCTCTGCTTCCCAAGTGCTGGGATGACAGGCGTGAGCCACCACATCCGGCACTGTGTTTTCCCATTTTTTAAAATCCCATTGTAAACACATAATAATACATTTTCTGTGTGTTTACTCTCTTTTCTACGACCCTTCCTAACAAATCCTCAATTATAAAACAATGATCTGGGGTCATACTCTAATTATCATTAGTTTACAGTTTTCCACAGAACAGATGATAGGGTCTATTATTGAGGCATCTATTAAGCTTGTTCGAGCAGTGGAAAACAAAGATTATAAGCAGAGCAAAGCAAGTAAGCTTCACAGGTAAATTGGGCCTGAAACATGATACACTACTGAAATTTCAAATTATTTTTGTTTTCTGTGTTTCTCTATTGGTTTGTCTTTAACATAATTAGGCATCAAATTGATAGAGTGAAATACTTCAGGAAATGTTTGTGGGGAGTCAAATATCCTACTATTAAACTGGATTTTAGTCATCACCTTGCCCTAATTCTGAAGTTGAGATAATGTTTAACTACAGCGAAGACAGTAGAATCAGGGAAGGGGAGAGAGAACTTTAAAAGTAGGGCTGCTATATGTTTAAGATCATAACATAGCAAGTAAATTATTTCAGGTACTTAGTATAAATAAAACCCATGTGCCACATGAGCCTCTGATTTTCACAGAGAGTAATGAGGAACGCTGATGGATCTAGTTCTTCCCTGGACACGATCACATGATGTTTCAGGTAACTCTTCAAGAGCAAATGTGCTGCTGCAGGTAACATTCATTTCCTTGACTTCAACCACTCGTAGGCAACTTCTTAGCGTGAGAAAGACCTGCTTCTATGTTTTGAATTTCGTTTTTGCTTCTGTCCTCTTTTTTTTTTTCTCTAAAGCCCTAAATGCATGTATCACTAGACATTGGCTTTCATTCTGAAGTAGTTCTTATATTTTAAGCTATGATGTTCTCTTTACTTCTGGCCCAGCAACTATGTATGGAGGGACCGTTATAAGTTAACTATAAAGGAGCAAGTGGTACCCCTCTTGCTGCCCCAGAGAGCACTGCAACGCGAAGGAAGCCAGTATGATTAAAACCCTGGTGAGTGGTTCGCTAGGGTGGTAACAGGGGCTCTGCAAACAACTAGAAAGGCATCCACCTCATCCAGAAAGATAAGAGTCCCGCATGGCATGATGGGTCATCTGGAGAAGCTTGACTATGAATTTACTCTGAGATGGAGCTGGGAAAGAGCACAAATATGTGTACACAGAGGCCCAGGGTGGCTACAGAGCAAAGAATGCACAGTGCAAAGCACCTCAATATGGGCCCCGTTGGTGGGCAAAGGAAGCTCATAGTGGTTTACTTTTCTCTCGGTATTCAGGATTGAGCTCATACTTCTGTGCTGAGCAACAGCTCCAGCCCCTTTCTGTCTTTAAGACAGCGTTTCTCTAAGCTGCCATGGCCAGGCGAGAAGTCGCGATCTTCCTGAGTCTCCCAGAACATGGAATTATGGGAACATCTTGTAAACCTAACTCATGCTGGTCCTCTTAAACCTTAGATGATGATCTTTATCCTGTTAGAGTGCACTGAGGATGAGGATTGATCACAGCACCTGCCTCTTCCTCATCAATAAAAAATAAAATCCAGTTTAAGCCAGGAAACAAGTGTAGAAAGATCTTAACTCTGCACACCATATTATTCACTGTTGCATTTAGGTGATAAGATGTGGTTAAGAGAGATTTTTTTTTGAGACAGGGTCTCGCTTTATAGTTCAGGCTGGCCCTGAGCTCACTGTGTAGCCCAGGCAAGCCTCGAACTTAGCAATCCTCCTGCCTCTGCCTCCCGAGTGCTGGGATGACAGGCATAAGGGAAATTTTTTTTTATTTTAAATACTTCCAAACCATTAAAGTAAATATGATTTTTGTGCTGGAAACTGTAACAAAAGGGATCAAGTCAAATAGAATTCCAAATCAGTTACCTTTGAAACATAAAATGAGCAAACAACAGGAAAATAAACAAGTCATGCCATGTCTACATCCAATGAACCTTCTGTTGTTTTCACACATGGAAATTCTACAATTCTCTATGTTCCCAAGAGCAAGAGTGTTGGTAGAGTTTTCTTCACTGAATCTGCTGTCTTCTTGGACAAGAGGCACTAAATTATTATATGGAAGCATTTTCCCCAGGCAGAAACATCTCTGGGTCTGTTATATGAATTAACAGGAAAGTATTATTTTACACAGAGAAACTATCTTTCTTCCAAGTGTAAAATTTATGCTTTAAAGCCAAGTGGCAAAATAAGCAGAATACTTCCGCATGTATTTCGTGGTCATTGCTGTGTAACAAAACCCCCCACACCCAAGTTCCTTATAATGGCCAACACTTGCTTACAGGCCTGAGGGTTTGCAGTTCAATTATGGTTCAGTTGATATTGCCTGAATTGAGCTGGCTATGCTGCCTTTCAGGCTTATGTTGAATTCCAGTCGGCTTCACATATCTTCATTCTGTGACTCAAGTTCAAATATCAAAGTCTGTCTGGGGCAGACTCTTTCCATGTCAAGGGGAAAAAAGAGCTCAAGAGAACCGAGGGAATCTCATAGTACTTTTTGAAACCATGGCTTAGAACTGAAATACTGTCATTTCTGTCCATTAGTAAAAGCAAGTGAAATGGTCCCGCTCACATCATTGATGTAGGGATGCACACTTTGCCCCCAGTAAGGAGAGTCATACCAAGTCACGTGACATGCAGTGAGGAAGGGAGCTGTTGGAACAGCCCAGGTCTAGCGGCTACTATGTCCTTCATTGCAAGTGTCCTTTGATGTCCCCACTTCTACTTTTCCAGTATGTAAGATTATAATTCTGCAGCCACCAGGAAAATATTAAAAGGATTACAGTAGCTGAACAGTTTTCTTTATAGATATCCTAATGGCAAGTCTGAGGACAATTGGTTAAATAAAAAGTGCCAAGCTAACATTATGAAGATATATTGCACTAAAAAATTTGAACTAAATTATAACAATCAAGCAACATGGGCATTTTTGCCAGGGGAGGGCAGGAGAGGGCACCTGATTCCAAGGAATGTGGTTTCTGACTATAGTCTCCAAGTCTTGAGAGAATAATTCTGCTGATGGAGCCATTCAGGTTGTTGTATTTCACTGTGGAAGCCCTGAAAAACTAACCCACTATCTGTGCTACTTAAGACCATGAAACCGTTTTCCTTACCTTGAAAATGTCAATGACGTGAGTCACTGTCTCTCAGACTCCAAGTGAGATTTTCTGTGTAATGTGTGTGTGTCACAGAGGAAATGCTGGCTGCAGGTGAGGTTGTGACGTCGTGATTATTATCACTATGAACCATGGAGGGCTGCGTCATGAGAGAGAGCCACTCCGGACCTCCATTCAGCCCTACATCATGGTCACTTCGTCTGCTTCAAGACGAAATATCTTTTAAAACTTGCAGCAAGACAACTCTTGGTGCTCCTGTCTCTAACAAGTGTGACTGTTCTGTTGACCCATCATCCTGGCTTGTATCTTGCAGTAGAGATATTCATCCCTGGCCCAAAGGAACACACGGTCTTGCCCTCCTAACCGTCCCGTGACATTGGCGGATCGGACAGTGTTCTCTGATCTAAATAAAACCTTGCATTTATCTTTACCATGCTCTCGGTCTATTCTTTTACCATCCAGGTAGCCTTTGTAACAGCGTCTCATGTTGTTATCGCTAGTGTTTGTCTTCTTGCAGATTTCCCTGTAATTGTCAGATTTTTAATTGCATGCATTCTGTCTCCTACAAACCTCCACAAAGCAGTTCTGTTCCTCATTTGCCAACCCATAGTTGTGTCCTCTTGTGCTTCTTCTATAGTCTCTTAAATCATAGAGAGGGAACGTATGCCTGAAGGGGATGTGACTATAACCTTAAATAGCCCACAGCACTTGGAAATGTTCTTTCAATCCTTGTGCTAATTTTGGGCTATTCTGTAATATATGTACATGTGTTTAAAATAAAAATAGGTGTTCTAAATTACTGGTTAAAGCCTTGAACTTCCCTTCCAGTCTTCAAGGAGCCAATCCATGCCCTGGGAAGTCATAAAGAAGCTAGTGCCTTTACATTAGCTCTCCTCCTAGGAGACAAGTACAAACTTCTGGGGCTATCAACATCTTAGTTCAACAGTTGAAGTTGAGGAATTTATTGTATACGATACTGTGACCACATTTTAACCAGAAATCTAAGTCATGACCCATTATGTTTCTTAATATTGATATTACTAGACCTGTGGTTCTCCACCAGGAGTGATTATCCCTCTGGAGGACATGTAATAATATCTGGAGATGTTTGTGCTCGTCACAAACATGAGTACCACTAGCATCTAGCAAAGTAGCTAGACCAGGCCCCAGGGACGCTGTTTAATATTTTATAATGCATTGAGCAGCTGCCTCATGCCTGAGAATTACCCAGCTCAAGAAAGCAATAGTGCTGAAGCTCCACCACTCTGCTTTGAACAATTGCTAGCGGATTGGCAAGAGAACCTCTCAGACGCTAAATCCTCCAGGTGGCCTGTGATGAAGTTCCTGTCGTGTTATTAAAAAAAAATGTTTCTTTACTATGTCTGCCTTTCTTTCTGCACCATGAACTCCCTTAGGGATTGTGTCTTACTCCTCCCAATCCCTGGTAGATGTGTGTTTCTGTGAGTGGATGGATGACTGAATCTAGCGGTCAATCTGTAAGTAGGTCCACTAGGATACTACTCATGTGATACCTAAATTTGCTTTTTTGTCTCATTTAATGTCGACTGTGCTTTTTTGCCATACCAGGAAATGAACCCAGGTTCTTCGCATAGAAAACTATGGGCCTTTAAGAAAATATTAGACAAAGTCTTGTTCGCTCTCCTGTCGGGGCTCAGCCTTGTGATGCTCCTGTGTCAGCCTCCCAGAGTGCTGGGATTACAGGTCCAACATACTTTTAGCTGAAGGAAACGTTCAAATTATAGTAAGAAAAAAAAATATGAAGGAAGTTCTGATAGTGGAGTTTCTTAGAGTGAGAACAATTATGTCATCTTTTCATGTCTCCTTCTTTTTATTATTTTTTAAGGGATCTGTGACTGGAACCAGAGACTCCACTTTCTGCTGTCAATGCTTTCTGTCCCTGTGACGCCCTTGGACTGATTCTTAAAACACACTAGACACGATGGTCACCAACAGTCACTGCTCAGTGTCTCCTCAGCCTGATTCCTTCACTTACAGTCCAAGGAAGAATTTTAACTGGACCCAGTGTAACTCACTGACCAATAACTGGACCAAGCCCTTCGACCCAGGGGTCACAGTGAGTTAGATCATTTGATTAGAGCCAAATATAGGACCAAGCTTCTGGCCGGGCAAAGGGAGGCAGCCTCACCCAGCTGTGCAGAGTGGATTTCAGAAGGGAAAGAGCGCGCAGAAGGAACTCCAGGACAGGAAAGCATATGGGCGTCCAGTACATTAGGTCATTTGCCACAGCCTCGAAGGGCCCAACTTTCTTCTCCAAGACTCCAAATCGTGCTTTATGCTCCAGCAGCAACTGATGAATAGATGGAGTCACAGAAGGAGGGAAAGTAGAGTAACTTACCATGTTAGAGATCATCTGCACACCAGTCTATCTGGAATGATTTGGCCAGCACTGTGAACGAAAAATTCCCTAGTCCAGAAATGGAGCATTTTATGTTGTTTTGAAATACATATTCTCTGAACGTATGTTATTGCTTTCCTTGGTAAAATAGGGACATTGAAGAGATCTAAATGGATCTGTATGCAGTGTGCGCCTTCATTGGATTACATGTACCTCTGGGAGTTATCACATTTGCACCTGGCAGGTTTGACAACATTTCTTTCAGGACAAAGTCCTCTGAGTTTGGAGAGCTGCAGTGAGCATTCTATCAGGCAGCCATCAAAACTCAGGACTGGGGCATCTTCTTTCTCCGTATCAATAGCAACCTCTAATTATAAAGAGGGAAATGTCAGCGCTCCTCTTTGTTTTTATGGCTGGCAGGTGGCTATATTCAATCCAACCTTAGCTGACAGGGACTACTCAAAATTATCTGCTACAGAAATGTACAAGGGACACATCATAAATATATCTCTGTCAAATCCCAAGAAGGAGCCCTTGCACCAAAACTCATCTAACATTGTACCTTCAGGCTCTGATGACAAACTTGGTTCCAAATTCACTGGCAAAAATAAAAAGCATTTAGAAAGCACAGATCCGTAAATTATACAGTGTCACTTTTCCTTCTGGATTTAATTATTCCTTAATACAGGTGGATTGAGTGTTTCTGAGACAGGAATTGGATGTGGTTAATATAGCTCTGGCCCTGTTAGAAAGTAAGCTCTATAGAATAGAGAAATTGTTATCTGTTATATTCATTACTGCCTCCTCAGGCTTAGCATGTAAAAATTGTTCATTCAATACTCATTCAATGAATTATATTACTTTTTTAAAGTGCTTGTCTCCACACTTTTGCCTTTTCCTGAATGTCCTATAGTTACAATAATGGAGTCTGTAGCCTTTCAGACCAGTTTTTTTTGAGACAGGGTCTCATTTTGTAATTCAGGCTGGCCCTGAGCTCACTATGTAGCCCATGCAAGCCTTGAACTCAGCAATCCTCCTGCCTCTGCCTCCTGAGCGCTGGGATGACAGGCGTGAATCTCCACGCCCAGCATTCTATGTAGTTACCGGGATCGAACTCAGGACCTTGTGCTTGCGAGGCAGGTGCCAGAACCACTGAGCTAAATCTCCGGCCCTCAGACCAGTTTCTTTCTCTTAGTAATGTGCAGTAAGTTTCTTTCATGTCTTTTCATGGTTCTGCAGCTTATTTCTTTTTCTTACTCAATACTTAGCTGTATATTTACCTGAAGGGTATCTTCATTGCTTCTCATTTTTGGCAACTGTTAATTCAGCTGCTAGAAACATCTGTGGGCAGGTTGTGTGTGTGTGTGTGTGTGTGTGTGCGCGCGCATGGACATAGTTTTCATCTCTTTTGGGTAAACACCCAAGAGCACAGAGTGTTTAATTTTGTATGTCACCCTCCCTGTGTTCTACGCCACTTTAAGTTCTAATCAACAGTGAGTAAGAACCCTGTTTCTCCACATTCTTCCCAGCACTGAGAGTTAGTATTCCTGGTTTGGGCTACCCTAATAGATGTATGGTCATATTTCCTTGTTAATTTTTATTTTCTTGATGAGACATTATGTAGAGGATGTTAACACAGGCTTCTTTGCTGTATAGTTTTCTTTTGTTTTTTTTTTTTTTGGGACAGGGTCTTGCTTTGTAGTTCAGGCTAGCTCTGAGCTCACTATGTAGGCCATGCAAGCCTGGAACTCAGCAGTCCTCCTGCCTCTGCCTCCCGAGTGCTGGGATGACAGGCATGAGCCACCGCGCCCGGCTGTATAGTTATGTTTTTAGGTGAGAGGCTTGCTAAGATCTCTGATCTATCTTAAAATCAGGTTGTTTACTTTCTTGCTGGCTTTTGATTTTTATATAAAAATATATAAGAAAAAAAGTCTTATCAAATGTTTCTTATGAATATGTTCCCTTATTCCAGGCTTGTCTTTTCATTCCTTTGACAGAATCTTTTGCAGAGCAGAAATTTTTAGGTTTAATCAAGTTCAGTTTGGCATTTTTTTCATAGAATATACCTTTGGTGTTACGATCAAAAACATGTTGCCAAATCCAATGTTAGCTGGATTTTCTCCTGTATTACCTTGTAGAACTTTTATGGCTCAGTAGTTTAAATTTTGTGCCCCATTTTGAGGTAATTTTTTATGACAGTATAAAGCATGCACTAGAGTAAAATTTATTTATTTATTTGTTTGTTTGTTTATTTATTTATTTATTTATTTATTTATTTCTGAGTCAGGGTCTCTCTTTGCAGTTAAGGCTGGCCACGATCTCTCTATCTAGCTTAGGCGAGCCTCAAACTCAGCAGTACTCCTGCCTCTGCCTCCCTCACCAGAGTAATTTTTTAAACATGTAAATGTACAGTTGTTTTGCACCATTTATTGAAGATCTTGTCTCCATTGTGCCGTCTTTGTCCTTCATCAAAGATGAGCTGCCTATATGTATGGGTTCATTTTATCAAAATCTCTACTGGGTTTCACTGAACCTGTTTGTGCTTTCCCCAACATCATCCTATCTTTGTTGCTACAGTAGAGCTATAAAATAAATCTTGAAAGCCGATAGTGTCAGATTTTCCACTTTTCGTCTTTCACTGTTTTCCTCTCTCACTTTTCCTCTTCACTGTGTTCACTGTTGTGGGTCTTAGTTACTTCTTCTCTGCGTGGAGATGAAATACCCAGCGCCCAGAGTGAAAGGGGGAAGGTCTGTGTAGCTCACAGCTTGTAGAGGTGGCAGTCCATAATTAGCTGGCTCCCAGACAGAGTGGCATCACAGGGGCAGTTCATGGTGGACAGGGGGCAGCAAAGCAGCAGGGACAAACCAATCAGTGGACTTATTTAGTAATCGCCCACCTTAATTCTAGCAGCCAAGAATCGATCACACACTCTAGACTGAGCCACCTTGGAAAAACCCCTCCTATGACCGCATGAGGCTTTGGAGGGACACATGGACATAATCCATAATCGTCTTTCCATTTCTGTGAAAGTAATATAGAAATCTCAAACTATGGATTCAACTTTTATTCTTTGCAGTTTTTACATATGTGTGTTTAAAGATTTGTTGGTAGGCATATACATGATGAAAACTGTTATCTTTTTAGACAGTCGACTCATCAGTATGAAAGGTCAATTTCTATCTGGGATAATTTTATTTGCTTTGATATTCAGTTGCTGGCATTTATATGGCTACTTCCATTTGCTTTGCATTATTCTCAGCATGTTATATGTTTCTCCATAAATTTTCACTCAAGTTTTAAAATTTGAATTGATAATAACAACTGTGCATATTAGTGGAGTATGGTATTATATTTCAGTGCATACAAGGTGTAATGATCACATCATAATCATTAGCATATCATCATCTCAAATATTTATCATTTACTTGTGATGGAAATATTCAAACTTTTCCCTACTGGCTATTTTGAAATGTACAATTTATTGTTTCCAACAAATTATCCTAATGTATTATAGAATATTAGAAGTTATTCCTCCTATCCAACTGTATCTGTGCTTCTATTAAACATCCTCTTGGACTGGAGATTTATCTCATGTGGTACCACACCAGTCTTGAATGCACAAGGGCCCAAGTTTGATCCCTGGTACTGAAAAAAAAAAAGAAATTGAAAAAAATCCTCTTTCCATTCCACTATCCTTTTATTTTTCTTCTATGCATGTTTTTATATATAAAATGAGCTCTTGTGCTGGGCATGGTGGCTCGCATCTATAATCCCAGCACTCGGGAGGCAGAGGCAGGAGGATTGCTGAGTTCAAGGCTTGCCTGGGCTACATAGTGAGCTCAGGGCCAGCCTGAACCGCAAAGCGAGACCCTGTTTCAAAAAAAAAAAATCAAATAAAGTGAGCTTTTATTTGACAACATGCATTTGGGTATGGTATTTTATGCATGCTCACAATCTCTGCCTTTCACTTGGTACATTTACACTATTGTTCAAAGTGATTATTGACATATTAGACTAATACTGATTATATTTGTTACTCCTTTTTTATTGATTTCCCGTGGTCTCTGTTGTTTGTCTTCCATTGTTTTTCTGCCTTTATTTGCTTTAATTGAGCATTTTAAAATTCCGTTTCATTTCCTTTCTTAACGTGACTATGTATATTAGTTACATTTCTATTTACTTTTTTTTAAATGCTTATCCTGGATTTTGCAATACATACAACTCAAAGGACTCAGTCTCAAGTAACACAATAATGCTTTATGAGTAGCGAGTACCTTATGACAAAAGATTCTTAATTCTCCCCTCCTTGTATATTGCATCATTTCTATAATTCATCTTATATGTACAAAATCATCATGTGCTTCACATACAATATACACAAAATCACATAAAACTGAAAACTTTTTTGTTATTTTATTTGGAACAAGCTATTAGCTCACCAAAGAATAATATAAATTTAAATTTTACCTTCATTTTTTTCTACATTTCTATATGCCTTCTTTAGAGAGCTTCTTATCTTTGTTATATTTGTCTTCTTTTAATTTTTTATGCAAGATAGGTCTAAATTATCTTAATTTCTGTTTAAGAAAGCTTTTGCTTCTCTTTCACTTTTAAGAAATAATTGCTCAAGTTGCAAATTAACATTTTTGCATAACACTTTTAATATCTTACTCCTCTTTCTGTTTGCTGGTGTGGATTTTGAGAAGTTGATGTAGTTCTTATTTTTTTTCTCCTGTGCAGGTAAAGTTTGTTCACATATTTGTTTTTCTTCGCTTATTTCAGGATTTTATCTTTGATTTTCTGTAATTTGAAATGGTGTGTGCATTTGTTAGGGTGCTTTGTCTGCACGCGTGCACACACACACACACACACACACACACACACACACACACTCTTTTCGGTTCCCTGAGCATTCTGAATCTGTAATTTCATGTCTGACATTCACCATAACTCCACAGCCATTGTTGTTCAATATTTCTTCTGCTTCCTTCTCTTCCTTTTCTAATTATTTCTGTTACATGGATATTATTTATGTTGTAGATGGCCCATAGTTCTCAGATATTCTATTCCTTTTTCCTCAGTCCTATTTCTTCTTGTTTTGCAATTTTGAATAATTTATTGTGTTATTTCCAAGCTCAGAGTTTGCACGCGACTCAGCAATCCTCTTGTCTCTGCCTCCCAAGTGCTGGGATTACAGGCGTGAGCCACCACGTCCGGCATTGTGGTATGTGACATTGATTGTTGGTGGGCGTGTCTCCACACCCAGCATTCTATGTGGTTACTGGAGATCGAACTCAGGACCTTGTGCTTACAAGGCAGGCACCGGAACCATTGAGCTAACCCTCCAGCCCCAAGCTCAGAGTTTCTTTCCTCAGGCCTGGCCAGTCAACTAACATGCCTCCCAGTCACATTCTTCTCTGTTACTGTGGGTTTTATCTATAGCATTTTTTGGTTCTTTCTTAGAATTTCCATCTCTCTACTTGTATCGTCCATTTGTTTTCTTTTAATGGTAATGGGGACTGAACACATAGGACCTTCGCTAAGTTATGTCACCATTGCTTAACTTTTTATTTTGAGGAAAAGCTATAATTAAGTTACTAACTTGCCCAGGTTAGGCTTGAACTTTCGAATCTCTTGTCTCATCCACCCAGAGTACTGGATGTCCATCTGTGTTTCTCTATTAGACCCCTTAGCATATTAGTTATAGGTGTCCTAAGTTCTTTGCCTAATAATTCCAGCATCCCTGTCATATCTGATTCTGGGTTTTACTTTCTTTAATCTGTGTTACTTGGGTTTTTTTTTTTTTTAACTATTTTTTAACTTTTTCTTGGTAGCCAATCATTATATACAAGACATAAGGAATTGCTATAAATGGGTCTTTACGAATGCACTGGTAAGGTGTGTGGAGAGAGGAGGCATTCAGTAGTCCTGTGATTAGGTCTCAGTATTTTTGTGAGTCTGTACATCAGACTGTGATCTTGTTTTATTCTCCCAGATTAGTGAGTCAGAGTTGCGAATTTTCCTTCTCTCAAATGGAAATAAATCTAGCCCTGGCTGGAGTTGGACATTTTACTGCTCCCAGATCAGTTAACCCCAGCAGGTTAGAGCCAGTTAATGAGGTTCTTTGTTACAGAATGTTCTCATAAATTGCCGCATGGCTCCTTTTTCCATTCTATCTGCGGGAAGCACTGGAGGCTTTTCTCCAACATTGAGTGTGATAGCTTGGGTGAAATCGAGTAGGGTCTCCCTATGGCTGCTTCCTGCTGGAGATTTTAACTCTCTGGTTTGTCTACATGGAGCTTCTAGAAATTCATCACTCACAGCTAGGGTTTTTTTTTTTTGTCTTGGCATTGAATCCTGGGGAGACTTCTATCCCCACCCCGTGTGTGTGTGTGTGTGTGTGTGTGTGTGTGTCTTCTTACTTACCTTTCAATTTCAAGCATGGCAATTTTCCCTGGGACCTCACTTCTCTTATAAGCCAAAAATTACTTTAGTTTTTAGTGACTTCAGGTTTTTACTTGTTGCTGGGATAGAATGGTCATTTCCAGGCCTTTACCATGTAAAACCAGAAAACAGATTCTTTTTAAAAATTTTTCATTGCTGCTTTCCCTTCAGCTGGCTTAATGCTTAGACAGACCTCTTCTCACGGTAGCAAAGTGATCACAGGAAGGCCCAGATTTAAAGTGGCCTTTCAAGACTCCTGAAAAGAGTGTCTCAGTTTGCATTTCTGCTTTCCATGGGAATTTCCAAAAGTAACCTTGACTGGCCTTTTTTGATGACACATTCAGGACTGAACCAATAACTGTGTCTGTAAGGAAGGAAGGGAGAGTCTAATAGGTTGGTCTGAATCCTGTTTTCACTGAGTTTGGGAAGCGGTAACCAGGACACCCACCATGGAACTCACCTGGATTGAAACAGTGTCAGATCCCAAAGGGAGCACAGATTAAAACCGCAGATGTTCAGGGCCGGAGATTTAGCTCAGTGACTCTGGCACCTGCTTCGCAAGTGCAAGGTCCTGAGTTTGATCCCTGGTAACCACATACAATGCTGGGCGTGGTGACTCATGCCCACCAGCCATCAATACCACATACCACAGTGCCAGGCGTGGTGGCTCGTGCCTGTCATCCCAGCACTCGGGAGGCAGAGGCAGGAGGATTGCTGAGTTCGAGGCTTGCCTGAGCTACATAGTGAGCTCAGTGCCAGCCTGAACTACAAAGAGAGACCCTGTCTCAAAAACAAAACAAAACAAAACAAAACAAAAAACAGATGTTCATATATCCTTTGTTTTTCTCTACCCATGTTTTCTGTATGGATCTCTAATTGAGCTTGTTTGAGGACTTTTCCAAAGCCCTTGTGAGTAAAATGAAATTCTTAGGGCTGAGGTGATTTGCTCAAGGTCATCCAGCAGTTTAATGGCTAATCTATGAAATCACCAAAGGCTACAGTTTCCTAGTCTACAACCTGCTCTCATTGTGTCACTTGGCCTCCCAGATGCCCTATAAACCCATTTTCTCTCTCGCTTCAAGCATAACTATTCCCATTTAGTATATCATATCCTGTTACAGAATTTAGAGAGGCTAGTTACAGTTCCACATGCAGTGCAGAACTCACCTCACGGGTAATGCACTAGAATCCCATAACCTGAGTAAGCCCAGGTAAACGAACCATGACTTAACACTGCAGCAGAAGGATTATGTGAAGGGAGCTTTCTTTTAACTTATTCTGAAGGATACAGATGATTTTTTAGACATCACACTCTTTCCAGAAATGATTTAAGTCCGTTCGATAACAGGGGTTTGTGCTTTATGAGCTGAAACTCTCAGTCAATAAACTCAATGGAAATTATTGGAAGGAGGCAAGGTCTGGTTGTGTTCATTTCACAATTCATTGTAACCGTCGCTCTTGTGCAGCTAGCATCCATTGGGCTCTCCTAGGGCTGTGCTGGGATCTCGAAGAGGTAAAATTACATAACGGAGTATGAAGAATAGAAAAAGCGCATCAAGCGAGGTGTTTATCAAATTTCTGAGGCCCTAAGCAGGTGTGTCCTCCCTGAGCCTCGGTGCTGCAGCTGTAGAATGTGCATATTTGGAGCCCGTAGCAGGATGCTCCCGTTAGTACTTTGCAGCTGTTACTGCCACGGTACAAAGGCAGAGTTGGCATGATTTTAGAACGAGAATGGCTAAAGGTGTTCCTGGGTTGTTTTTTCTTCAAATGACTACTTTCATTTGTTTGCAATTGATGTGACTTGCTATTGGAACAGACTATAAGTGTAAATGATTACAAACTGTGTCACAGGAAACTAAACTTGCCATTCACCTAAGATGAGGTGAAGGAAAATGAGCAATTGATCAAGGAATTGGCCCTCCTTACGCTGAGAAGAAAATATATTAGGTGGCAAAATATTCACTGTTGTGCAGACTTTTCTCTTTAGTTAACAGGGCTTTCAGGAGACATGGAAAAATGTTCAGTGGCTATAATGTATTAGGATTCATTATGATAAATGTAAAAATATAGTCACTCTGAAATAGACACCTAGTAATCAATGACACAGCCAAACTTCTTTTCTTGATCCATTTACTGTGTAGAGGTTTGAATGACAACATATTTATTGCATGCTTTACTTTAAAAACACAGATTTATACATAAATAGTCAACAGTGTTTGGTGAATGATAAAGAATTTGGGCTGGGTTTTAAACTGTGTCTAACATAAAAGTGAGAATGAGAGCCGGGCGTGGTGGCTCACGCCTGTCATCCCAGCACTCGGGAGGCAGAGGCAGGAGGATTGCTGAGTTCGAGGCTTGCCTGGGCTACATAATGAGCTCAGAGCCAGCCTGAACTACAAAGCGAGACCCTGTCTCAAAAAAGAAAAAAAAAAAGTGAGCATGAGATACACTATTTATTAAAGACTATGATAATGGCTGATTTGAACGTGCTTCATATTGTCAATGTAGACAATGATTCTTTGGCAAAAGAGAGTACATAAAGTGGCAATCAGTGGCAAATAGGTAATAGCCTGGTGACAACTTCGAAATGTGATAGATATTAAAAATTGCCGTTTCCTTCCTTAATGTCTCTGAGTTGTCATAAAATGTTGAATACATGCAGATAGTCTCTGGTATTTTTTAAACAGCAATTTCCATAAGATATTCATAACCCTTTATGAATAGAAAAATAAGCTGAAGCTGGCTTGAATAAACAAGAGGGTTTTATTACCACCTGTAGAGGGATTAAGAGAGCAGTGACATCCCGGCTTCACGCTTACTCAGTCCACTTATCCTGCGTCCTCCTGAATCAGCCTCCATCTCTGAGCCCTCTGCTCCTTTGGCCTGGCGTTATCTGACAAGCAAAAGAACTGTGAACCCCTCCTGACTTACATGCTGTCACCTGATTACCTACAATCCAAGAAAAGTTTTTGCCACATGGTTCCAAGCAGTATTCCTGGTTGTATCCATCAGACCACCTCGGGCTACGTGTCTGAGTGGTGACCAGTTACCAAACTGAATGAGTTGTTTTAGGAAAAAGGAATGTTAGGGCCAGAGATTTAGTTCAGTGGTTCTGGCACCTGCCTAGCAAGCCCAAGGTCCCTGGTTTGATCCCCGGTAACCACAAACAACAGTACCAGGTGTGGGACTCATGCCCACCGGCAATCAGTACCACATACCACAATGCCAGGCGTGGTGGCTCATGCCTGTAAACCAGCACTTGGGAGGCAGAGGCAGGACGATTGCTGAGTTCGAGGCTTGCCTAAGCTACATAGTGAGCTCAGGGCCAGCCTGAACTACAAAGTGAGAAAATGACTTAAAAAAAATTAAAAAAGGAATTTTAGTTCCAAATTACCTGAGCAACATAAAAATTTTTTATGAGATTCTGTCCTTCTCAGGAACCATGATGCATAAAGTACCTGTTATCTGAAAATTTTCTACATTTTAAGGGAGATTTTAAATATAAACCAGGCTTCCCCATGTTGTCCAAACTCAGCGATATTTAACATGTCTTGGTTGATTAAAATTAGTACTATTTTTATAGATTGTAAGAACCCTCTACAAACTTGTGCAGACGGATTTCTCATAACCACTTGGATTGACTGTTTTTATTCTCTTGCTGAAGTGGCTGAATTCACAATAAACACAGATTGAGAATATGTCATATCCATTTTCAGGGACCCATCCTAGAATTACTGATCTGTACTTCTGGAGATGAATCTCTGGAATCTGTTTAATGACCCCTACCAGGTGATTTGTGTTGGTGTAGTACTGGGAATCAAACTCAGCACCTTACGCTTGCCAGGCAGGTGCAGGGCCACTGTGCTACGTCCAGTGCCCCACCAGGTGATTTGGGATATACCCAAAGATTTAAGAATTACCAGTTGAGCGTGGAATGCAATTGTTGTCAATATTTCTAGGGCATTAAAAGTTTTATTCTGTTAGTCCCATCAGCAAGAGTAGTAATAGCAGATGTAGTACATATTAACACATACTAATCCCTTAATATGTCAGGCTTTCTGTATTTCACATACTACTAACACAACTCTAAAAGATAATCACTTCTTTATTCCCATCTGACAAGAGAGAAAGACAGAAATGAAATGTTTTGGCAAGCCTAAACAGCTGGTAAATAATAATGCTTCCTTTCTGCATGCGTGCAATCTATAATTGTGGCACTTAGGTACTATTTCCTGGTAGCAGTGGAGCAACAGCAAACTCAAAGACATTTAGAAATAGAAAGAACTTTCACTTGAATACAAACTTTGTTCCTTTTTATCTCTGATGTACAAAATAAAAGACTGAGTTATATTTTAGAAAGTACTTTACAATATACCCCTGGTAGGAGGTAATTACGCCAATCACTGCTACCTGAAGGGTGGGGAGGTTTGGGATCCGTCCCTTTCCATCATCTGTGATCTCTCTGCCAAAAACATCTCATCCCTTGTATGCAGCAGGAGCAAAGCTCACCAAGCATTTGTAGCCCCGTTAGCTCCGGATTGAATCAATAGTGTAGCTAAGATTCCATTTCTTTTAGCCAAGTGATTATAGCAGCTGAATTGGTGAAACATGTCTGGGCACAGCTTTTCCTTTGCTGAGAAAGACCTGGTGTCCTTTTTCTGTGTATACGGAGTTTAAAAAAAAAAATTAGAGCATTTTCTGACTCCTATTTTGCACCACAGCACTTTTAGCTTGCTGAAATCACCAGCGTAGACAAAGCTACTTGGGCTTGGTTCTTCCTGCAAAGAATTGGCTCTGACAAGGGTCTTTACTAGTTTTTTACCCCAAATCAGACCAGTAGAGCCTCTTTCTCTTCGGAGAAGAAGGCAGTGTTAGTTGGCCCGAACAATATTTTCACTTCCATCTTCTCAGAATCCCAAGAAGCTTTTTTTTTTTTTTTTTAAGAGCAGGTATAAAAGGAAAAAAATGAGCAAACTAGGCTTGTGGTCATATGCATATGCCTGTAGCTCAGGCTACTTTTCTGTGTGGAATTCACCCCAAACTGTATGCCCCTGAAAGCCCACTCTGTAATGTGCTCCATCAAGTCCTCTCCACCTGTCTGTGTGTGCTTGGGCGAATACGGTGAGCCCTTCACAAACCAAGTCCAGGGATCAAGTCCAGAGAGCAGAGGTATGACAAGCTGCAAGCTGCACAGATGCCTCCTGCTTGCTTTGCTAGAACTGCCACTTCATGGATAGGTAGGGCTCCGTGGCAAGGAAGAGGGGCACCGAAAGGATCTGAGAGGGAGACAGAGTAAGAGGAAGTGGGTGAGGGAGGGGGAGGCTGTGGCCATACAAATGCTAGAAAATGAATTGCGCAACATCCCCCGGGAATTTGGAAGCATAGCCTTGACTGATAAGGTCTGGAAACGTGGACATAACCAGCCGATGCCTCGATTGCAGCCCTGAGAAACCTGAGCAGAGAACTGAGCCTGAGTGAGCCAGCAACCAGACCCACGTGAGATGACCAGTGTATGTCACTTTAAGCAATTAGATGTGTGGTAATTTGTTATGCAGCGATGGAAAACTAATACAGCCTGGAACATGCCTAATCCTCCATGAGGAATATGACATTATACAGTGGGAATTTCTAAGACTGTTATGCAAAAGTGGATAATGCGGCTTCCTAACAAATGGAAAGCAACACAAATGCTGTGATTCTCATAGGCAATTAAGTTTAAAGTGTGGCATATCATATTATCATTGTCCCTTCCTGCTCCTTAACCAGTTTATTTGCTGTCTCCTACATGCATTATTATATTATACGTCTGTTCTCTGCAATTTCAGCCCCTGCTATTTTGGCTTCCAATGTGTCTAGATATTAATTCAAAATAACAGTTGTATGTTTTGAGATTTTGAATTGTTGAAACTATCATTCTATCAACAACTAAAGCAACATCCCCAAGAATTTTTTGTTATGTTGTTCATGTTTGCTGTTAGTGAACTTGATTTTTCTTGTTTTAGAATACACATACAGCTATAAAAAAGAGGTATAAACACAAAGACAATCTATATGCAATTTATTATCTGAGAGATTGAAATTCAAAAATTCATAGTCCAAATGAATAGATGTATAGCCTACAGTGACTGGGCTGAAATTGTGCACCCATCTTTTAATCTGCTCAATGTCAATTTTATTTTTCTTCCTAAGCATGATAAACACAATTTGAAAGCACGAAATTCTATCACAAATCTATTTTTTTTTCTTTTTTCTGCTCTGGATTTGTAATGAGCCCACATTTGAGAGAAAGAAAAAGTGAGAAAATAATTGAAACTGTCTCTTTTATTACCACCAGGTCCTATTTTTGGAGATTTTTCTATTATTTAACAGTTTCCATTTGTTTTACCTCACAAGTGTGAATCAGTTATCAGAACCTGAAGAAAATGAAATCAATCTTAGAAGCCTTCATCAAAAATATCTCAAGTCAGGAAACTGCTCTTTCTCAAGCCTGGTTCTTAAGGTCTTTCCCTTAAAATGAGATTGGGGACCAGAGTGGGAGATTAGGTATCATCACCGTATTTAGTAGTGTTGATACACATGCACTAGGCTCTCTTGTGCTCTGCAGTTTTCTGAGCTGCTCACCCACTCAGGTAAAGTCTGATGGGTATGGGCTTGGGACTCGGGTGACAGTGTCCTCCGGGATTTCCTCACTAAGGGACACAGAGCCCTCTTAAAACTCTGCCCTGTCAACTCTCTTCACACTGAACCCTTGCAATATGAGAGAAATCAGTTTGGACGCTCACTGCCTGTTCTTGCAGCTTCTCAGTGTGAAGACTAAATAACCAATAATCCTCTTCCTTGCACATGCATTCATTCTTAGCCCCATTTAAGCAGCAGCCACCTTGCTATTGCTGCTATGACTGAAACAGCTAGCTACCACTTCTTTTTGTTAATAATACTATGTTGCAGGTGCTGGGAGATAGAATATAGATTATTTACTGCTATACAAAAAATAACTTTTGAAATGCAGCAGCTAAAATAGTAAGACACATCAGCTCACCCCGTTTCTGTTGCTGGACATTTTAGAACTGTGTGAGCTGGTAGTTCCTTCTCAGGCTTCATCTTATGGAGGATATAGTTAAATGGATTCCAGTGGTTGCCGTCATCTGGACTTGGAGAGGACGAGAGGAGCCATTGCAGAGAAAACTCCTACCCGTTGCAGATGGAAGCTGGCCATCCAGTACACTTTGGTCTTTGTCGCTTGGACTTGCTTGCCCCTGGGGCTTGGAGAGTGTGACCCTTACAATATGGCTGCTAGCTTTCCTCAAGCAAGGCATCAAAGGGAGCTCTCTACATCTCAACCTAGCATTGGGAAGTCACACACTACCATTTCTGCAACACCTTGTGAGTTATGTGTGCAGGTTAGTTGTGTTCCATGTGGAAGAGGACTGCACAAAGACCTGAATACAGGATCGTGAGAATCACTGGGATCTGTATCATGGCATGGCTGCCAGATCTAGGTATATCATAAAAATAAAAATATTTTTCCTTATGCTATTCTCAACTAGTAGATAAGTGTCCTTGTGTGAAAGATGTATGTAAGAGAGGAGATTGTGAACATACTGATCAAGGCCTTTCAGTTCATGAAGCTTACTTCCAAATCCACCTGAATCTGGAATTTCATCCTTAATTGGTTCGAGGAGGCACCTGAGTACTGAGTACAGTGAGTACCAAATTGTTTTCACTGAGTGAAAACGTAGGGGGTGAATCAGGGGCAATCAGTTCTAGCGTACAAATCAAGTGAGTGCTGGATAATAGTCCTGGAATGAAATTTTCACATCAAAATGCATCAAGAACCCTATTCAATGAGAGTTTCAAAGCTGTCAAGTACCAAAGTATGACTGCATTTGAAAATGATTAACTGAGGATCTCCCACCTGCCCGTCACCATTCTGGGTACCAAGGGTAATGGAATGATGGAGGAAGACAGAACACCCTTCCCCCACCCCGAGAGCTGTGCTCTCTAAGTTAATGGATAATGGTGTGATGATGATGTCATAAGCATCATTATAAAAGCAGGTGGGCACTAGGGAGAGAAGGTCCCACCGGAGACAGTAGCCAGTCTTGGTTCTGGTGACAAGATGGGGTTTAACCTGGAACCAATGGCATGAGTTAATATGGCCTGAGCTCTGGGGGGTGGGAGGAGTAACCCAGACAGAGGGAAGTATAAGGGCAGGACTGTTAAGAAAATGGCATGAGGTGTTCAAAACTTGCAGAAAGACACACGGGACTAAAGCAGAGATATTTGGGGCAGATAAACAAGGGATGAGATCGGAGACAGAAAAGGCCAGGCCATACAGTTTCTGGTGGGTCAGTTCTAAGTACAGCTGGAGTCTTTGAGAAGTTTTTAACGTGATATTCTTTTTTTGCTTTGAGCTGATCAGTTGGGCTGCTAGGTAGGAAATGGGTGATTAACTTCAAGTGCTCTTATCTTCATTCTTCTTTTTTTTCCTTTCTACATGCCTTTGGCTTTCAAATAAGACTTCTCCCTTCTTGCAATAAGTAGTGACTCTTATCTTTTACCAATGGATTATTGAAAAGAATCACCTAAGCATCATGGAGGCATTCACTCATTTCTTATATTTTCTCAGTTTTTACACCTTTTCAGAACTGTGCCTTATGTGGATTTCCTTTTCTGGGTGGTGCCATACAATATACCCATCAAATTTTGGAAAAAGTTATATGTGAAGGAAGCTATCCAAAGAAGGAAACTGAGGCAATGAAGGGTAGGAAAGGCAGTGGTTGCTAAGGGGTTGTTCATTACAGCCCCATGTGAACATCTTTCTGTGGCTCTGAGTTGGTGCACTCTAAACTGCTACTTGTTGTTTTAAGAAACTCTCAGAATTTTCCACATTTTCTCTCATTATCCCATCTCTTGGCTCCTCAGGCCTAGCTTGCTTCTGAAAAATTACTCTAGAGAGAAAAAATATAACACAGGCCTCGTGATGTTATTAACTTACCTGTACTTTATCTGAAACTAGTACTTGATTCTGTTAGGTGATAGAATCAGTTGTAACATTTTGATATGAGTGTAAAAGAAACCGACTCCCATCATTGTAAAAAATGAATTTCTTGGATAATTACGAAGAAGTTTGGAAGGTTGAAGGCAATGGTGAAAAAAAAATTTAGGGGGGGAAAATCCACACCTGTCTAGGAGTTGGGAGGCAATATCTATTGTATATTTGTTTCCAGTTGCTACTTCCATATGAATAAATGATCATTCTTTCCTTCTTTTTCCTCTTTTGGATCATACTGGTTGGTATAAATCTCAAGGCAGAGTCAGTGGATCTAGGAGAATTAACATCTGAGAAAACAGTCAGGGTGCTATTACCAAGTCATACTTTTCTTTTCCTTCCCTTCAGTTTTATATTCCCAAATTCTCTAGAGGCCTAAAGGATTGGGAATTGGGTAAAAATACTAAGTATTAGGAGACATATCATTGATCCTGTGGATGCTAGCCATGTCACAGCCAGGAAGGCCCACCTCACATGTTCAAGGTAGTTTGATCAAGAAATTGTAAGAAGTTACATGACACATATCAGCATGTAACAACCTTCAACTTAAGCACTGCGTCCACAGTTAATTTTTGAAAATGGGGCTGGGCTCACCTGAAATGTTCTCCCTGCACCCAGCAGGTAAGTTCTGTTCAAAGCCACTAGAGCTGTTAGAACATTCTCTTATATCGAATCTA
Organism: Thryonomys swinderianus; assembly: GCA_004025085.1. Classification (NCBI taxonomy): domain Eukaryota; kingdom Metazoa; phylum Chordata; class Mammalia; order Rodentia; family Thryonomyidae; genus Thryonomys; species Thryonomys swinderianus. The sequence goes on from PVIC010002829.1 coordinate 51,973, forward strand.
TTCAACCTTGACTTTCATGAAAAAATTTGATTTTTGCCAGTCTTAACTCCAAATGGATATTATTCAACACACACAAAAGTGATTACATAGAGGAGAATTTACTTCAAAGTGCATGCTCCTGCTCCCTGTTTCCAATGTGAGTATGAATATGTTGTGATACACTATTAGTTTGTATTGAAGCTGTCTCTCAATTGATTCCCAATAATCCAATCAAACAGAATAGCACTGGTTTCTGGGATTAGTGTGTTAGGATAGACCAGCTGCTATGGGTCTTTTCCTTGACACACACCAACGATGATTCAGCATTCAACATTACCCAAATGCTTTTGTATATTGTTCTCGAACTTCTAGCTTGACTTTCCCTAACTTGACAGGCACACTTGGAAGGCACCTGTCATCTGCCTTCACAGCCTCCTCCTCAGGACATGCACCCCCTCTCACATAGACTCTCTGTGCTTATTTATGGCATTTGTAAGAGAATACATTATCCCTATCATAAATAATAGATCCCAAACGTTTTCTTTTGAAGGTGAAGAAGAACAAGACCTAAGAGATTGAGTGGGAATTACTCTACAATCTTAGTCCAATGTCTTATTAAAAAAACAAAATAGGTTACAGCTGGGTATGGTGGCTCATGCCTGTAATCCCAGCACTCAGGAGGCAGAAGCAGGAGGATTGCTGACTTTGAGGTTTGCCTGGGCTACATAGTGTGCTTGGGGCCAGCCTGAACTACAAAGCAAGACCCTGTCTTAAAAAAAAAAAAAGGTTGTAGCTTTTATAGAAAGTGTTTATACCATCGTAAAGATCTTTTAGATTAATACATAATTTAATCATATCAATATAAAATTCCACAAAACTACTTTAAATTCAATGAAACTTCATTAGCCCAGTTCATGGAGGTTTTACTATCTATGAATTATCTATAAATCAACCCAGAGGTTTGATTTTATATATATATAAAATTATTATATAATAATTATATAATAATACATAATATATAATTATATATATAATAGATCGTATTCAATAGGACCCATTCACTAGTTATGCATTGTTTCATCTAATCTTCATACACCATTGTTGTCAATCATCAGTGTAGAAATCCAGGCTATGTTGTCTTAACCCTGTTCTCTTCATGTTCTGGCTGTACCCTCTGAAAACCACAGGGTTGTTGAAATCTGGGTGACTTTGTGTTTAGGGTTATGTTTTAAGATGCAACATTAGGGGGCTGGGAATTTAGCTCAAGTGGTACTGTGCCAACCTTGGATGCACAAGAGCCCAAGTTTGATCCCCAGTACTGAAAGAAAAAAAGATATAACATCAGAAGCACTACCCATGAAAAAATTTGATAAATTACATTAGTTAAAATTGAAAATTTTTGCTTTATGAAAGAGTTAAGAGAATGATAATATAAGCCATTTACAATGAAGATACGTTTGTAAAACACATATCTGATAAAGGGCAATGAACCATTAGAGTGGTTAAAATCTTTGAAACTGACGATACCAAATGTTGACAGGCATGAGGAGCTACAGAAATTCTCATTCATTGCTGGTGGGAATAAAAATGGTGCGGCCACTTCAGAAAATAATTTGTCATTTTTGTATGAAGCTAAACGTAACTCCTAGATATCTAGTAAACTGATCTGAAAGCCTATGTTCACACAAAACCCTACACATTCATGTTTCCAGTAGTCTAAATCATAATCACACCAAGGTAGAAGCAACCAAGAAGTATTTCAGGGAATGAATAAAGACACTGCTGTACGCAAACACAATGGATACTATTTAGTCATCAAATAAGCTAATAAGAAAATGATAATAAGAATAATAAAGAAGAGAGAGATATATAAGAAACTTGAATCCATATTACTTACAGAAGGAAACCAGTCTGAAAGAGCTACATGTTGAAGAACTCCAACTGCGAAACATTGTATAAAACGCAAAAGGGTCAAAAGAGAAGTGGCTGCCACAAGTATCAGCAGGTGACAGGATTAAACAAATAATGCACAGAGATTCATTAAGCAATGACACTGTTATAATATTGTAATTAAACTTACATGATACAATTGTTACAACCCACTTTTCCTTGTGGCACATAGATTGAGCCTTCATATATGAAAATTTAAACACAGATACATAATAAGCAAAAAGTGAAGCAAAGAAGGAGGGAAAGAGGAAAGAAGGAAGAAAAAAGGGAAAGAGGAAGGGGGAGGAAGGAAGACATCAAACTAACTATTGAAATACATGAAACCACTCAGTAAAGAGAGTGGGGGAAACAATTCTGACTTAAATAAGTTTGGAAATAAGAGTAGATGGTAAAGCTAGATGAAAAGAAACTGTACGTGAGCACTGTAGTCTAGTTGATAGAGCTGTACCTCACAGTAGTAAATGACAAATGATTTCCACACAAGCATGTATGTAGATAGATAGATAGATAGATAGATAGATAGATAGATAGATCATTTCCTTAAAATAGCAGTGAAAAAATCTGTGCACAGATCTTCATTTCTAATACTATTGTGCAATAAAAGGCCCCAAATACTCCTGGAAAAAATATTTTTAGGAATGAGACAGAAAATATTCAAAATGAGCCTGTGTCACTTTTTAGTACCATAAGATAAGGAAACACTGAAGAAATTAAAGATAACACCTCACAGTGTATTCAAAGGATACAAGAAGCCAACTCAAAGATCTCTCAGTAGCCAAACACTGGAATAATGAACTAGAAAACAAAGAAGTCTTGGATTACAGTAAAAAATATAAATATCCAGGAGTTCACACTGAGGAAAGAAATTGTTTAAAAAATAAATAACAGGAGAATAAATCAATCTACTCTGCAGAAAAAATCCAGAAACCTATACAGCTACCCAAAGAGGTGGAGGGCAGCTGTTCACTCTCCAGTAGTAGCTTTCTGTCAAATCATGTAGCTTAGGAAGTGGTGCAGGGAGAATAGCTTCTTATCAGAGAAACCTGGCAAGTATCACTTCAGCTGAGTTATTAAAGTCAGTATAACCACAGACAGGACAAGTCATGTTGACAGTAGGTACCTTGAGATAATGAGGTGAAAACAATACTTTATCTCTATGTTTCTCCTCCCAAATGCCCATAATCCAATAATCCAATCAAGGAAGAACCATCAGGAAAACGTAAGCTGAGGAGGCGTCTACGAATTGTTTGCTAAACCAATCAAAAGCAAGAAATGTGTGAGAAATGATGACAGCCCGTAGACTAAGGGCATAGATGGCTTAGAGTAACGGGAAGCCTTGGATGGGATCCTAGAACCACAACAAAAGGCAATGTGTGAAAACGAGGCAACCTGTGTAAAGTGTGGGCTTTAGCTAACAGTTGTAGATTGACATTAATCACTGCTTGTAACAAGGAGACATGCAAATACAAAATACTAATTACAGAGAAAACTGGCTATGAATCGCATGGAACCTCTGTACTATCTTCATGGCTTTTCTATCAATCTAAAACCATTCTGAAATAATCTGTTCCTCAGTTGAAGGCCTGGTGTGATAAGAGAATCCATTTCACAACACTTTGTGAGTATTGCTTTGTTTTGATCTGTCTTAAATAAGTGAACTTTTCTCATTTAGTAATCGCTATTCCCTGCATCATTGCCTGATATGTTAGCTTTTTAAAGTTATCATTATTATTTTTGAGGAGCATTTACATTTGAATAAAATAGAAGAACCTATCAAATTTTATACTCAGTGATATATACGTGTGTGCCTGCCTCTCTGGAAAGAGTACTCAAAGCACTCACCGTGTTCCCAGATTTTATTTTTGTAGTTCTGGGACTCAAACCAATACCTCACACATGCATTTTAACTGTCCTACCCCTAAAGTACACCCTCGGGCCCTTCTCTTCATACCTTTATGGCAGATAGATCTTTACATGGTATATTTCCTGGAGATTTATTGGCATTGCACATGATGTGGCATCTTAATTTTTCAGATTTAGTGAAATCTAAGATTTTCAGGTCACAGTTGCAAAAGTTCAATAAATGCTGCTTCGCTTTCCATGTGGATGTATTTACATAGCTGTAGATTTCACACTATCTTCCTAACATCAAGATTAACCACCACAGACAATGTTAAGACACGAATGATACTTCAAAGCCTCCGGTTATAGCATGGTTTGATATGATTGTGTTTTTAGGAGAAGCAAATATAATTTCTTAATAAACATGAACAATCTATAGCTTTTAAAAGCGCATTTTGTTCTTTATAATTCGCATTTGTGGTTGATTGTAATTCATCCCCAAATCACCATGAATGGAACTGAATAGCAGCTGGCCCTTTAAATGACATACTGATTGGATAATACCCATCAGACTATGGTCTTTATATCATACAACATTATGTCTTCTCTTACATTTGATGCCTAGTTCCAACCTATGAAAGTTAATAATAGTAACAGGCATCTCTAAACATCAGAAGTGCATCCAGATAAATGAAAGATAAAACGTTTCCTCTGGAAAAACTCCTATGACAATGTTTACGTTAACACTAAGTTAAATTTCCGTTGAATTACTTTGAGGAATTAATGCATAGACTTTGGAGGCAATGGGACCTCGTTTGTTACAGCTGGTATAGAGGAATCTGTACTTACTTCGACTCCATAAACAGTGGCTGAATTCCCATGAAGGCCCCAGAATCCACAGTAGTTTGTGTGATGACTTCAGCTTCTCGCTGCCCGTGACCACCACAAACATGACTATATTCCATCTTCTCTGCTCTGAGAGTGAAATCCTTTCAAGTGTCCTTGATATTGCTGAAGGATTTCTACATAGTACTACTCAATTCCTAAGCATTCTTTTTTAAAAATTATTTTAAACCAAGATGTTCTCTAAAAGGATTTATAACGTACCATTAGAAATCCTCTTCATTGCTTTTTAGCCCTTTAGGATTTTGTAGGGATTACTAAGGGGATTTCTTTTTATCACGAGGGAAATATGGCTGTAGCTATTATATCTTAAAAAAATAAATCTTAGGCATAGCCTGACAGTGAGAAATGCATTTATATTCCCCTCCAGAACAGGTTTTCTTATAACCCGAAGATACTTTGTAAATATTTTAATTTGACAAGAACTAATATAATAACAAAACAAAACACATAGGAGTTAAATTTGCCTCTGTATGTGGTTTACTTATATGGGCATTATTGAATATCATAGTAGAGTTGAGAAAGCACAGAATCCAGGAAACACTGATGGTACAGCACTAGATTATCCCCCCCTTTCAGGTGTGCCAGGAGCAACTACCCGTGAATATAGGTGTCTTTAAAAACTGCTATTTTAATCCCACCTCTACATGTAGATTCACTGAAGAGTCTTACTGCTGGATACTGGCCAAAGGTCATTCTCAGGTCCTCAGGGGACCCCTCTTTTTTCAGGCATGGATGTTTGCTTTTTTCCAGATCTTCCAAACAGCACGTGTCTGATGCTTAGGCCTTTAGAACAGCTCAGCTGATTAGATAATGAACATCCAGGATAATCTCTTTCTGTAAAGTAAAAGTCACCTGATTAGTAGCCTAATCAAAGGAATGATATCCTACCTACACTCAAGGGGAGAAGATTTTGTAGAGCACATATAGCAGAGTTGAGAAACATTGGAGAACATACGAAGTTCTTCCAGGCATACATGAGTATCAGATTTGATTCAGCCATAGTTAAGTGTATAGGGATTATAGCCTGCTTTCCAGAAAAGTAGAAGAACCCTATAGAGAATGAACCAGAAAAGAAAAGAAAAGAAAAGAAAAGAAAAGAAAAGAAAAGAAAAGAAAAGAAAACAATCCAACAGCTTTAACAGTTACCAAAGCATAAAGAAGGTTTCATCCTCTTCTATCCTGTGAGAATTTAATGTGATGAATTGGTTTATGAGCTTTCTATGCTCCCGCCTAATTATGCAGGTCACAATATGAACTGTAGTTGCAGTAGAGCATGAATTAGGCCTTTGCAACAAATATTTTTAATTAGAAAGGAATGTTACATAGCTTCTAAATTCAGTTAGTTCATTAGCTCGATAAGAAAGAAATTTTATATGATCACTGGCATAGGTGACCTCAAAGAGTTTATAAGTTTGTAACAAAGATATGTATATATTTCCTACAATGCACAGCTGAATGAAGTCAGTTCTAAAGTAAATTGAGGTCTTCCGGACCTCAGATGAGAGTGTGATTAATTTTAACAGAGCTAAATCTCACAGACGGGGGTGGGCGGTATTTGTGCTAAAGCTGGAGCAAAGCAGGATAATGGATTTGGTGCTCATTATAAATTAAACACGCCCTTCTTTAATCTACCTGGAATTAACATGGTGTTTTTCTGGAGTCCTTTACTCATTAATGAAGGCAAAAGTGGGTGCTGGTCAACATCCAATCCAGTTTACAGCCCTGTCTGATGTATTAGTTCAAACAGTCTCGTGGGGGGAGTTCAGACTCTTGAATTAAAAATGATCAGAAGAAAAAAGTCATTTCTCTCTTAGATTTCCAAGTAAGGGATCCTGAAGGATCTTCACCATAATGGCAACTTGGTATGTAAGGCAGGGGCCTGGCTCTCGCCATCTGTGGGGGAAAAAAAAAAAAAGGGTTGTGACTTCCGGGTCCTTCAATTCATCTCTTCCTTACGAAATTCAGTGGGAGTGAGGGAGTTGGTCCTCCCCATCCTCCCTGGAGTGGTTGGTGCTCCCTGGTTGGCACAGCCTGTGGTGGACTCCCCTCGTCCCACAGCTGCCTCTGAGGAGTGCTGGACAGCCCCAGAGCCGAGATACCTGAGAGGCTGTGTACTCTAGGCCAAGAGCCGCTTTTCCGGGGCAGTACCCCTACCGCCTCCTCCCACTCAGCTCCTCAGCAGCGGCTGGTCCTCTGGAGAAGGTCTGCACTCGGGCCTAGACTGATTCTAGGAGCGGAAGCCTCAGTGCTGCCCTTTGACTGCCTGGGTGTCCTTCCAGTAGCAAATGCCCACCCTTTTTGTCTTAAATTCACTTAGTTAACTTGAATCATTGGACGTTGGCCCAAGGCGAGGAAAATCAAGACTCACTTCTGTTCTTCTTTCCTCCTGTTGTTCCTTCCCTTAATCTTATCAGGCCTTGAAAGTTGTTTGTGGGGAAAGGGAGAGGATTACCTCCTGTATTTCTCTGGTTTGAATCTTCCTTAAGTGATCAAATTTAAATTGCTTCTTGATATATTAAATAAGAAATAAAATTATTTAGGTTATACTTTCTTAAGGAAATACTCTGATTTGTATTGTTTTACAAGGTCGCTTTTTAAGTGTCAGAGGCGAAAAGTTGCCTGTTTCGTTCCTTAGCACTTTTTGTTCCAATACTCCTGCCCCAGAGCAGATGGAAGCACTAGAGCAGCTGAAGGAAAAGACCAAAAGACTCAGAAAGTGGAAATACTTCGATGGTTTGAAAATCATTTCAAAGGGAAGTATTTCAGTTAGCCCGGCTCCTAAGTGGAGAGAATAGGAAGACTTCTTATGGGAAGATTCTCAGTGAATGTGGCTCACAATGAGTAGGAAGTGATTTATGCTCTTTGGGTCCCTTGAATCCTTTAGGTATACCACCAAGAATCATAGCATCTTGCAATATAATTTGAACATGCAGCATTGATGCTACTTGTGTAGTAGAATAAAAACCAGTGCTGTGTTTGTTAAACACAGAAATACAGTAGGAGTGACATCAGGACGGCATTTGGGGCCAACTGTAGAGCATGTATTCCCTCAAGATGCATAACTTTTGGTGAAGAGCAGGCTCTCGGGCCTTGTCTTCATTTTATCTTCATGATTCCCTTGAGGGTGTGAGGAACAAAAGAGAAAGAGTGTTGTTCTGATTGACACTTAAGAGTTAACATGTGCAGTACCACAAAACTCTTAAAGAAGAAGAGGCTTGTGGGACAGAGGCTGGTGTCATCTCTCCGGCCCTTTGAAGCCAGCCTTCTCTGATGTCCCTGAGAAGGTTGCTCACCTTTAGCCAACTGTTTTTTCTCAAGATGAATTTCGTGCCAGAGAGAAATTCAGTGCACTGTTTTTCACATTTCCATATCAACAATATCTTTATTTGAGAATGAAAAGTAATATAACCGGACACCCTATTATCCCCTTGCCTGATATCTTCTCAGTCCTATGTGAATAAGGAAACTTATTTTCTTTATTTTCATCTCCATTTACCCACATAGTCCTCATCCTCCATTTTTTCCCCCTACCTGGAAGGATTTCAATATGCATTTAATAAATTAATTTGGTTAAATTAGTTTTCAGATTTTATTCCTGCAGGGTCTTCATTCCCTCTCAAGGAGGAGAAATCTAATGGAGTTAGTGCTTTAAAATACAACTTACTCATTCTTTTTTAGAGAAATGGGGACTATAACTTTTTAGGACATGAAACACATTCTGTTGAATGTTTTGTACTGTGGCTTTTAAAAAATCTTTTGAGGGGCCAGAGATTTAGCTCAGTGGTTCCAGCGCCTGCCTCGCAAGTGCAAGGTCCTGAGTTTGATCTTGGTACCCACATACAATGCTGGGCGTTGTGACTCACGCCCACCAGCAATCAATACCACATACCACAGTGCTGGGTGTGGTGGCTCACGCCTGTCATCCCAGCCCTGGAGAGACAGAGACAGGAGGATTGCTGAGTTCGAGGTGTGCCTGGGCTACATAGTGAGCTCAGGGCCAGTCGAACTGCAAAGCAAGACCCTGTCTCAAAAAAAAAAAAAAAAAAAAAAAAAAAAAAAAAAAAAAAAAAAAAAAAACATCTTCTGAGGTTTGATTTAACTTTTGGAAGAAATCAAATCTTTCAGAAGAATGTTCGGTGACAAAGGTAAATGCTCACAATGGGTGATCATACTTCCTGCCAAAATAATCAGTGTTATTTCCTTGAGGGCTTATTAAATGATAATTTAGGCTCTTTCAAAGAAGTTAGGGTAGAATTACCAACTTCCTTAACATTTCCACATCCATTTTATGAGAACTCTCTGCCAATATGTAAGCTGGAGCTCCCATTCAGATTCTTAAAAAATAATTTAATATTTACTGTGTACCATGCTATTCATTAGTATGGTCCAGTATTTCCAAGATATCAAAGTTCCAGAAATAAAACAAATTTAACACCACATATACTGATCCAAACTAGGGTTTTAATCCACTGCTTGAGTGCTTGTTTAGCATATGCAAACCCCCTGGGTTCAATCTCCAGCACTGCACTAAAAGAATAACATAAATTTCCTGCGTGTCAGCATATTTTATTTTAACTTCTGCATTTAAAACTGTCTCCCAGGTCCTATGGCCATGTTTATGTGTATCTCTCAACACCAAATATATTAATTTGATCAAACCTGACTCCACTGTTTTCCTTGGCCAGAATGTAGTTAATGTGAATAAAATTTATTGCGCATAGACTTTATACCTATCCACTATGCAAGTATTGAGAAACTGCTAGTATTTTGGTATGTTTTATATCTTTTTCTTTGACCAATGTTTGCCAGTTTGCTGCTCCCAGTCAGTATAAAATCTAAGATATTTTGGAAAGGTTTAAATGCATGTACAAATTACTTTCAATGAGTGTAGATGTAGGCAAATTCAAGCTTTGCTGCGCATCAGAAAGAATTAAGAGGACGCTAACCCTGACATGACCCTCATGTGGCTTCCCCCCCACCCCACCCCGGGTCTCTGACCTTCACTCTCCACCCTTCTGATTTAGCTGTCCTGCTAGGGTAAGGACCCGGGATGTGCTGGAGAAAAATCACAGAAAATATAATTCTAATATTTCTCTTTAAAGAGTTTTTTAAACATAAGCCAGAGGGCTACCAAGTTAATTTAATTTTGGTGCCAAACTCTGACAGTCTAGAGACCCATATTAATAGACAGCTCTTCTCGTGTTAACTTTGAGTGTATGCCATTGTTTGAGAACCATTTGACTATGGCTTTCATTTCACTTGAGCTTCATAGGTTCTCATCGTGAGGAGTTACTTTAATTTTTCTGGGCTTCAGTTTCTCCATCTTTGCAATTAAGAGTTTGCCTCAAATAACTTATTATTTAACTCATTAATAAAATGAAGAACAAAAGAAGAGATTATAAACTTGCAGTCAGGGTGGTGATGGAAAGCAGGAGTCAGTAGGCCTGTGACTACATTTCTTGGTATTTTACATTCTGAAAGCTTTGGCTTGAGGTGTTTCATTAGTTAATTCAATCTTAGTTTATCTCCCCATGTTTAAACCTAGTGTAGCCTCATATTCTAGAGGAGACATGAATGAGAAGTTTTCAGCAACACATAATACTTAATTGCAATCCTCCGGATACACATTCATAATAACATATACAGAGTCATCTATCTCAAATAAAGTTACACCAAAGTAATCCGTGGAGAGCCACAGTCAAATGCTGCCAATACGCTGCCATAGAAAGAGGGTTGCTGGTGGTCTTGGAAAAGTCTTATCTCCTCTCGTTATCCTTGCTATCTTCTTCATTTCATGGGTGCTGATATCCAGAGAAACCGTCTGTTTCCTGAGTGCTTACACATGCCGAGCAAGCCCTGTCCAGAAATTCAACAGGTAGAGCAGGAGTAAAAAGGACAGACAAGCAGCAGTGTGTAGAGCCATCTGTATGCGTTCAAAACCTGGATTTATTACTTACTTGCTCTGAGATCTTACACAATTTCCTTAATTTCTCAAAACCTAAAATTCCACCTCTTGCATTCCTCCTTATCTTTTTTCTTACTTGGCCAACTTGAAGAATCATAAGCAGGTTTCTTGCTGTTTATCAGCCTCACATAACTCAGCAGTGAAAAGAAAATAATAATAGAGTTCACGTAGCTGCAAGCATCCAACACGCATACTGCACAAAAAGTGCTCTGGAAACAATGAGAGGTAAATTGTTATGTATAATTGTGCAGTGTAGACTCAAACAAGCCTGAAAATATAGTTTCACAGAAAGAGTGTTTACATCAGAATGCTCGTCCTGTGTGCAGTCATTAGCAGAACTGAAATTCAGGTTCCCTTCTGAGAGTTCCACTTGCTTGTGTTCAAACAAAGACAACTGATTGATGGGAAAAGGTTGTGATTTTCCTCATTCTCAAGGGCTCACCTTTCCCTGCCATCCTTTAGAACTTCTTGATCACACAATTAGAAATGAAATGATCGTGTGCCCTGTGTAGGTGCTGCTTGCTGGGAGGCGATCTGCCCTTTGGAGCCCTGCCCTGTTTTCATGCCCCTTCCCGAAGGGAAAGGAGCCACCGTGCTTGCCTAACCACAGATTTCCCATCCCTTTCAAGTGCAAATAAACCACTCATGTCTCTGAAGGGCCCAGTTTTAGACCCATATGTGAATGGCCACGCCTCAGTGCGTGACCCGCCTTCCTCTCGCCCCAGCTCCACTCACTACCATTCCCATGATGCTTTGCTGTGAAGTTCCCCCAGAAGGGGCAAGAGCTTGGCTGTGCGTGCATTACCCTTGACCTCCAGAAGTGTGTAACGTGTGACTGGGACCGGAGACCGAATCGGGCTTCTCCTCACCCCTGCCTTTCTCTCGTGCTTAAAATTCCCATTATATAGATTGTATAAGGTATTTCCACATTTGCTGTATTACTTACAACTCTTAACCGGCCTCAGATTCCTCACTGTTGCATCAACTTCTACCTCTTGTTTTGAATCTGAAAAACCGAGTCTCAGAGCCAAGATCTCGCAGGGGCAGAAGGGCCCCCGCTCACCTCTCGTCCTCAGCACCGCAGTCCCTGTGTCCCCGGAGCCCGCCAGCTGCACAGCACAGGGAAACACAGCCTAGCCAGAGCAAATTTCTCTCTGCGCCACAGAGAAATGCAGAGAAATAGCAGGTACCCACCTCGTCTTAGGAGTTGAAGGACACAGAAAAGAAGCCAATTTGGCCTCTTTTATTTGAAAAACGATTCCTACGGTGAGGATCCAGAAGCACTCATGGAAGACAGAGATCTGCTGGAAGCCAGAGTCAAGCTGCCCTGTCCCGGGCAGGTTGACTGGTCTTTCAACACTTGAAGATTTCATCTTCTCCTCCTTCCTTCAGTTTCTTCTTCTCTTCATTTTTTCTTCTCTTCCCCTCCTCCTCTTCCCTCTTCTCTTCTCCCTTTCTTTTCCTCCTCCTCCTTCTTCCCAAGAGGCCAACATTTGCACTAAGTCTAATTTATACACAAATCTTCATAGAGAAAATATATAGGCATTTCAAAGTTAGCTTCTATTTTAGCAATCCCTGTTTAGCTTTCATCTAACAGGAGCAGAACTAATAATAAATCCCATGTCATTAGGTGATCGCATAGTACCTTCATTAATTTCCTGTCCTCCCAAAGAGCAATGGAATTATGCTTTCAGTCATGTCAAGAACATTCTGAGAAAAGGAGAATAAAGATAGATTAGGGCGTAATTTCAGGGGCTGGAATTCAGCCAGTCCTTCTTAAGCCTCGCTGAGTTGGAGACAGCCCACCCCCAGGGAAACCTGGAGGAGGATGCAGCTAACCCCGGACAGCGCTTCCCGCAAGGCCGGGCTCTGCACATGAATCGGGGAAAGAACATAGGAACTGGAGAAGGACAATACCATCAAATGAGCAAGGAGAAATAAAGCCAAAGGCTTGGTGGGAGATAGAAAATAACATGGGGATCAATTCTGCTGGATTCAGTGTTGGGATATTTCTTTTCATGTTTTATTTTCTTTTTTTCCCCCCCAACTTCAGTCCCAGATACTAAGTTTCCTCCGCAGATCTTGTTTAAATCTTTGATGAATTCCCAAACAAGGTATGAATTCATCACTTAATATTGGGAGCATCTGGGGTTTTTTCATTTTATTAAAATGTTTTTTTTTCCCCCCACCACAGATGCTCCATAGGGTAAGATCTGCACATTATAAGTGAGAAGTGATTAGGAAATATTTGATCACTGGCTAAAACCTGAAGTTGAGCACATGCTTTATTCAGGAGGCTGCCTTGTGGAGAAAACTGCTGCATGTTGAACTTGGAAACAGGTTGACAAGCGTATAAGTGTTTCACTTGCACCGAGGCCTCCAGGAGAGAATGAGTCTATATTAGCAGATGGCCTCGAAGTTTGCTCATTTGCACAACTGGGGAAAATCGGTTTCTTGGTGGCCTAGTATAAAAATAAAATGAGATCATGCATGCAAAGCACTGCATCACATCACTTGGTGTAATATAACTTCTCAGTAGATATTAGCTGGTATATCAGGCTGATAATGAGACTCATAATTATTTCTACAGAAAATCGTCACTGTGTATTTCAGGCAGCAGCAACATATGGCTATATGCTTTAATTTCTTACATTTGCTTTTGCTTAAGTACTTAGTAATTAACTCTCTTACCTGCCCATCTCTACCACAACACTATAAGTGTCACTAGAACTGGGTTTATTCCCAGTAGTACCTATAGTTTTACACCTAGAACAGAGCTCAGAGCTTATGAATTCTATATATCCACATTTCATCAACTAGAAAGGAGTGCATTTTTGCTTCTTAGAAAAAACTGCCTTGAAAATACTTCAAGACAAGAACGAAACCATCTGATCTGTTGTTGAACTTGCAAAGGAAACAGTCCAAAATGGTACCCCCTGCACTTTTTTTGAGCTCTTATGCAAAGATATAAGGCTGATCAAGAGCTGGCAGAAGGGAGGCAGAGGCAGGAGGATTGCTGAGTTCGAGGCTTGCCTGGGTTACATAGTGAGCTCAGGGCCAGCCTGAACTACAAAGCGAGACCCTGTCTCAAAAAAAAAAAAAAAAAAAAAAAAAGAACTGGCAAAAGGCAGAAAGGAGAGTTTGGGTAGTACGTGGGTGGAATGGGGGTGTTAAAAAGAAAGTGCTGCCCCTGGAAAATGCCTGTTGTGCAAGATGGTTTTCCACTTACTTTTCTTCTTTTATGCCCACTGACCACCCACTGTCTGCCCAGCAAATATAGCATCTTACTCAACTTTTGACCAGCAGGTGGCTTGGTTTTCATGAAGTTGAAGACATCATGGCTGTAGACTTGAGATTTTTTTCTGAATCAAGTAGGCTCAAGGATCTTCTCAACATTTTGTGTTGAAATAGATTTGGAAGTTGCAGTGAAAATTTCCTTGGTGGTGTTTTATGTTGACAAACAGTTGACTATGATTTTCAGTGTCTCTTTATGATATGTTTAGTATCTAGCCATAGTTTTATCTCAGGTAAATAAACACATACAAGACCTCCTAACATGCATACTGAAAAATTATAGATCCTCGTAGACTAAGTTTTCTGAAACAGAAAAGTTTTCACTTCTGTAATAGATTTATAATGCCTATCCCAGTCAGATGGTCATGACAATTAAATATGGTGCTTAGTCAAAGGCATACAATGATAGTATGGTAACTACTTACTCTTCTATTCATATTTTACTATTTCTTTTTGTTGTGGTACCAGGGATCAAACTCAGAACCTTGCTTTTGCCAAGCAGGTGCAGTGTCACTGGGCTAAATCCTTGGTCCTACTGAGTGACTATCTTTAATCATATGAGTCATATTTTTGTCAAACAGTAACCATTTATTTCCATTATTCTTTCTTTAAGTATGTGTGCATTTACATATTTACACAGAAACATGCAAAGTGAAAGGTCCCATTCTTCCCATCAACTTAAAGATACAGATTTTATACATATGTATTTTCTATGATGTTTTACTATGAAAATTTAAAATACCCACAAAGTAGAAAAATTATATGGCAAACATTCATTATCAACAATTGGGTTGTACAATTTACAGTCTAGTATATTTGCATTCTTATGTGTATGTCAATCTACCCACTCTGCAACTCTTCTTACATTTACTAATAGCTTATTGATGTCTAATTTATACCCCAAAGTCCATTTATTTCAAAGGTAAAATTTAATGACTTATAGTACACATACAGGGTTAATGTTTTTTAGTGAACATACAGAATGTGCAACCTTCATCACTAATCCAATTTTAGCACATTCCTCTCATACTGAATGAGGCTTCCTTTGTCCATTTTCAATCAATCCCTCTTCTCCTTACCCTTGGGCAACTACTAATCTACTTTCTGTCTCTTTAGATCGGAAAAGTCATAGGTTTTAACCAACAAAGAAAGAACTCATGTGGTTTCCCTATATTAGAACTCCCAGGATTACAGAATCCTGAAGAAACTGTCCTGAGAGTCCTTACATTGCCCTGGGACAGAGATTAGATACATATCTAGCACAGGAAAAGAAAATGCCCTGTAATTGACTTTATGCTTATTCTGTTTCTTGACATCGAGAGTGCTACATCATTTCCATTTTACCGGTGCAAATAAATGAAGCAGAGAGAAGAGGAAAAAGACTGGAAGTGGCCGGAAGAAAGGGGTGGTGGCAGCGTGGAAGCCACGAGTGGCTGCTGTTCTTCCCTCAGCTCTCTGCTCTGAGGCTCGTGTCGCTGGATAGCACTGTGTTCCGTGGAACTTCCCTCGACGGGGGAAGATGCACAGAGGATACAGCAGCGGATACTTTTGTGGGTTTTCAGCTGGGGCGGTGATTGCTTGAACAGATCCTCCATGATGGCATTTGAGAATGAAATCAAAGAACAGCAGTGGCAGGTGTTTGGAAGCCGAATTTGGAGCTGGCCTCCTACAGAAAGAAGCTAGATACTGACTTCGTGGGTGATGAGAGAAGTCGACACTGTTCTCAGAGGGAACTGGCTGCCGTGGCTGGTTTTCCAAGCAAACAGATTTAGGGGATCTTTTTCACAACAAATCCCCTGAAGATATATCGACGTGGGGGAGGGGACAGCAAAAAAGTGCCATCTTCCTGTGTTGAAGATCTCTTCCAGAAATAAAATTCTCAATGCTAACCCAAAAGGGAGTATTTAGGATTCAACTCTGGACATGATTAAAGTATAGAAAAGCACTGGTTCTTCCCATGTCCTGTGCAGCCGCAGTTTCCATTTCTCTGTTTCCAAAAATAATGGCTTCTGATTCATTCACAAATGACACTGTTCTGGGTTCCCGCCTTACAATTTTTCACCTGGCCCGCCAAGTCCACTTGGCATTCCAAGATGGAGTCACTGATGCCCACTTTGTCCTCCCATTTATTCTCAGCCATAGGAAGTGAAAGGTAAGGGAAAAAGAAGAAAATACCTAACGCGTGTGAAGCCCAAGGTCACGTGGGTTTGAAGTACTTACAGAGTTCCTCTACTTAGTCCCTAAATGTCACATGACCAGACAAAGCAGGAGAGGTGTCTTCTAATTTAAGCCAATGAAGCTTGAAAGCCTATTTCACACAACTTCCTGTGACTGCTTGTCACAGTGTCTGCACTTGGTAAATATCTTGAATGAATGAATGAATGAATGAATGAATGAATGAATGAATGAGGAGCACAGCTGAGTTCTCTTATGTCCAGTAAGCATTTGAATCATTCCAGTTCCCCTCCATCACCTTGTATGTCCACGTACGTGTGAGTGTGCACACACATGCACACCCATACACATTCCCAGGAATTTTACGAGTCTTATTCTTAGGGACCAGTGTGCATTTTCATCCTTACTTTAAGGCAAAGGGGTTAATTTGTGCTCTGTAATGCTAAGAGCTATTTTACTCTCTCAGAAGGGGTGACATCAGGAGAGATTGGGGGTTCAGTTAGTTACATGATAATTCTATTTTATTCTATTGTAAATTGGTGACTTTTTCTCAACTTAGGATGGCCACTGCTCATACCCACCATATCTTACCACATTAATGGAAATCACCTTAGAGATTAGGCTCTCATCCACTGGGATTAGTTGAGATGATAACTTTGTTTCTAGTATATTCAAAGCAGTTAAAAACATAGTTGGTTCTTTGTCTGACAAGTTCTATTAATTGTCTAAGCTTATCTGAGTTTGGATATTGACATCTGCTTTGTTTAAAGCAGCAATTTAAAGATTGTTTTGATTATAGTTTATTTTGATTAAGTCATACTTAAAAATAAATATTCACAAATTGGCTTGTTCAATAGAAACCTATAAATCAGTGTCACTAATAGGATTAGAGAATAGGACACTCATAAAAAGGAGGAAATTAGGCTAAGATCACTTAAACTCACTCCTTTTTTATTATTTTATAATGTGCTCTGTGATCAAGTTATTTTCACAACATATACACTTATTAATGGATATAAGGAGAAAGGTATTAACCAAGAACACGATGGGAAAAAAAATGAAGTTGGAAATCTCTGTTGATCCAAATATTTAGTTAGTTAGTTAGTTATTTTTGAGACAGGGTCTCACTTTGTAGTTCAGGCTGGCGCTGAGCTCACCGGGTAGCCCAAGTTGGCCTCGAACTCACAGCAATCCTCTTTCCTCTTACTCCCAAGTGCTGAGATTATAGGTATGAGCCACCATTCCCAGGACTGTGGTATGCAGTACCAGGGATTGAACTCAGCACCTTGCATTTTCCAGGTAGATGCCAGAACCACTGAGCAAAATCCCTGGCTCAATCCAAATATTTTAGTTAGTGTCTTTCAATTCAGAATGAGTTAATATTCTTCATAACAAAATGTTTGTTTTACAGTGAGTTTTAATTAGTCTAGAAACTAAATTTGCATTAGACTGCCCCTGTCTGGTCACATAAACATGACTTCAGGGAAATGATTCCTCACAGAACTGACTTCCTCACAAGTCGCAGCTGAGTTATCCTGGGAGAAGTAGCACTTTATCTGGAGATGGAGATCCAGACGTCCTTTGTGGATGAATATGGACATGACATCAGCAGGAGCTATAAAGTGTGTGCTTAAATTTACTGTGTCCTCAACAGGGATCTTTGACATGATTAAAAGCTCTAATCAAGATTAGATTATGCCCACAAAGGAATATTGAATCATATCATTGCACATGTTAACATTATAAAATAGTATCTGTCTTGGCTGGTTTCATAAACCAGGTAGATTGTAGGCAATGGAATTTTGTCTCCTACATCTCTGGAGGTTGGGAAGTTCAAGATCAAGGCACTTGCAGATTCTGTCTGGAGTTGCCCTGCTTTCTGCTTCAGAGATGGCATCTTTGTCTCGTGGCCTCAGAGTTTTCTGAGGCCTCGTTTAAAGGGCCTATTCACAAAGGCTCTACCTTTCGTGACCTATTCCCTTCACAAAGGCCCTAATTCCTAATATCATCATGTTGGGGTTAAGAATTCAATGTATAAATAAGTGTTGGAGGAACACAAATACTCAGGTCATAGTAATAACAGACTGTAGAAAATACACTCACTGGCTTAAATTGCTACTCATATATCAGGTGCAAATGGTAACTAGGAGTCAGGCTCGGGTGGAGATGTTCCCCCAGAACCCTGTGCAGTCACAGGTGAGGCTTTCTGGAACTGGCTGGATCTGGAATGCGCGAGGCCTGGATGAGGCCTGAGATGCTGTGATTGGTTGACAGTGTGTGACTGGATAAGGCGGCCGCACTCCGGATGTGAGCGCTGTCAGCGCTACGGTGTGTGAAGAACAGAAATGCGGGAGGCAGAAGGACGGCTGCTGGAGTTGCTGCTTCTGCTGCCTTCGGCCTGCCAAGGGCAGTTTCTCCTTTGTGAAGCCTCTGGGCCGTGCCGCCCAGCCTGGGAGCAGCCACTTAGGGACCACAACTTCGGCAGACTGTGAGCCGCCTTTGACATTGAGTTTCAGGTGTTTGGTCTCAGCGACAAGAAAACTAACTAAGACACCAAACCTAGATGGGTGAATTCCTGTGTCCCTAAAGCTAACTCATGGTATCTCAAGATGCGGCAGAAATGAAAAGCAGATTATCGTAATAAATACATAATTAGGATGGGTATTTCCCTCACACTTTTTAGCTTTAAAACATCATAAGCTTTTGCTTAATTAAAAATATATCCCTTACTGTAAAAAGTAAAACTATATCAAGAAATTTTGAATTAATCAACATACCCAACCATGAAAAAAACTGCACGAGGATTAGAATAAGAAGTTAAATATAGAGAAATATGTGAGCAGGAAACTGAATCGAGGTGGAAGGTGTAAGACGCAGCCACTAACCCAAGGCTGACATTCAGTAGCTAAGAATATTTTCTGCCTCAGACTGAGATCCAGACCTTACCTGATTTCATGAACCTTCCTTCTTAATTTCACAAAGCAGTCTGCCTTACTGTTTTCACGCACAGGATAAAGAAAATCTGGGATTTTCTCTGAAGAAGGATGGTCAGTGTGTTTTCCCATGTAAGACCTGACACCAGGAATCCATCTTCACTTTACAGATTTCCTTCTGGGGAATCGTAAAGAAATGAAGCTTTAATTTTGCATAAAGAATAGTTTTTTGACCTATTAATTCAAGTAATTCTTGGAGATGTTATTTTGCTGATGATGACAACTTGGTAGGAGGTTAGATGAGACCGTTTAAGCAAAAGACTGTTTAGAAACTAACACCACAACAAAATTGAATCATTTTGCCCTTCCTTTGGCAAACTGATGGCTGATGATTAAATACTGTATAATGTCTGTGAAGAAACATGGACATTTTAGGGACTTGTAATATTAATTTGCCTCTCTCACGTTTGCCAAATTTTCTTGCCTCCATGATCTTAATTGATACATACCTAATTTTGTAAGAGAACACTTATGCAAATAGAAAATGTTACCGTATTGATAAGCATTGCAATCCATAGTCTAAGATTAATTTACTTTAGATCAATATTTAAGTTCGAAACATAAAAATTAAAGCTCTATAGAGTTCTTTTGGGGTGAAGTCTTTAAAATGTATCCCAGTTTTTTCTTATTCATAGATTTAGTCTAATTTCCAAGAAGATTTAGCCAGATGGAAAGACTTTAGCTAAATATTGCCTTCTGTATATTAAATTTTTACTGGAGAGTAATTTTGTAAAGCACAAACTTGAGTCATGTAGAAATGTGTATTTTTATACTTACTTGGACTGAAATTAACTTTTATGGTTATGTCAGTCAAATGTGCAGCAAGGAATCTTGTTTTTCTCTCCTTCCCTTTTATCTCATTTTCCTTTTTTGAGAGATTATTATTAATAAATGTAATAAAGAAGATATTAAGGACAAGATTTACTATAGCTCTGAAGAGTTGATATCAAAAACTTTACTGATACAGTGTTGGAATTCAGGAGTCCTGAACATGAACTCAGATGTTTATCTATAATCAAACTGCCTGAGTTTCTATTTCTTAGTGGTTTTCAGCTTTTAGTTTGTGCTAAACAGGTGCCATTCTTTTTTTTCCTTGATGTTGATAGGAGGCTATTGTGTTTGCTGTTTCCGACTCCTTATCAAAGAGAACTCCATGAAATTCTGCACAACTTCAGTACCCGCCCCCCCCCCCCAGTCCTGCTTCAACCCCGAACAAAACAAAACTAGTAAAACTGCCATCAGCACCATCGCGTTGATGATACTAACAACACTTCGAGATGGGTTTGTGCTTTGTGATAGCTCTGAAGCCAGACAAGGTCAGGTGGTACTTAGTTTAA
Organism: Thryonomys swinderianus; assembly: GCA_004025085.1. Taxonomy (NCBI): domain Eukaryota; kingdom Metazoa; phylum Chordata; class Mammalia; order Rodentia; family Thryonomyidae; genus Thryonomys; species Thryonomys swinderianus. The sequence goes on from PVIC010002829.1 coordinate 72,414, forward strand.
CTCCTAATCTCTCAGAGACTTAGTTGCCAAAACAATTAGCAGGTTTAGTGAGTGGGAAAGAAGAAGTCCATCTGCTGCTTTCGTGCCATTTAGAGCAAGCAGCCAACTGGTCTCCTGCATCTCTCAATTAGTCAGAACCACTTGCAGTCCTCACGTCCCCATGACAACCTTATCGACGCATTTATAGATGAGAAGACAGATGGTTTCATTGGAAATGAACTTGCCTTTTAAATTGATAAGAGCATCTTATAAATAGGTGGTGTTTTACCTCTGAAACAATTTCTCATGCATTCTGAAATCTGGTGCTCACAGCGGTCTTTTGTAAATGGGGTGGTTTTACAAATTAGGCACCAGAAGTATCAGAGAGGAGAAGAGACCATCCTGTCCAGGTTTGTGTCTGAGGAGGGATTAGTCAGTGATCTTCCTAAACTGCTTTTAGAAATAGTAGAGATAATAGGATCCTCTTACCTGTTGATTCGTATCATCTTCCTAGATATCCCCATAGGAGAGCAATAAACAAGGAAGACAAGGATATTTCTTAAGAAAGTGCAGAGCTTATCACTGTGGAGATTCCTTAGAAAACTATGAGTAGAGGTCCCATTTGACCCTGCTATTCCCCTGCTAGGAATATATTCAAAGGAATTAAAGAATCATATTGTAAAGACATATGTGCACCCACGTTCATAGCAGCTCAGTTTGTGATAACCCAGTCTTGGAAATAACCCAGATGCCCATCAGCTGGAGCCTGGATAAGGAAGGTGCAGGTTTTTTTTTAAAAAAAATAAAATGGAGCATTACTGTGCCATAAAGAATGACACATTTCATTCACTTACGTGCAAATGGATACACCTTGAGGACACACTAATAAGTGAAATAAAGAGATCAGAGATATGCAAACACCGGGTCTTTTCTCTGGTATGAGAACCTGCAGAGGTAAATAAGTTCTAGAATGTATGACAGATTTTGTGAAATAGGAAATATTCAAAGGGAATGTGGTAGGCGAAAGTAATGAAGGGAAAAAAGAAATGATTTGGAAAGAAAAAGAAATAACATGTATATAAGAGGTGGGGGGTTGAAGTGGGTAGGGATATGGGGTAAAAATGAGAATGTACTTGTGTCATATACTGGTACAAATTCTGCAGTGTTGAGTGTGATTGTGAGCTGTATATAAATGTACCAATAAAGAATTCAATTAAACAAACAAAAAAAGAGAAAGCGCAGAGGCCCTGACTGTGCAGCAAAAGGCGAGTCGGAACTGCTCTGAACAGCGTGGCAATGACACCATCGGCCGAAAGGGGTCTCTTGTCCCTCCCTCTCAGACACAAGGGCGACCACGAGCTGGTGTCACCGGTCAGCCCCGCAGAGTGGAATGACGGCGCCGGAAGACGGAGGGGGCCTCCCTGTCCTCATCGTCCCGGAGCCCCGTGCTCACCTCCGTGTCACCGTCGCTCTTCCTAGGAGACAGAGACTGCTCTGTGGCCCAGAGATCGTGCGCCCCGGAACCCGGGCAGCCGGGTGTGTTTCAGGAGAAC
>PVIC010002830.1:0-64182 GCA_004025085.1 Thryonomys swinderianus
TTCAGCAAGTTATTTTCTGACATACTTAACTCTCCTCTGGATCGTTTTTGTAAAACCTATTATTAAAGAATCTGACATAATTTCTCTCTCTTCTTTCATTTTTATACTGTTCACTGTGGATCTGAAGTGACCCTTATTACAGCAGATACATTTCCTACTAAGCATAAAAGTCATTGTGGAGCCAGGGATTTAGCTCAGCGGTGACTCACTGTCTGGCAAGCACGAGGTCCTGAGTTGGGTTCCTGGTCATTGTGTCAGGTGTCGTGACAGCTTGAGTAACATACACTGTAAATTCCAGGGTACATATGTGTACAGGCCTTACTCAAATACAAAGGCACAAGAGTGTTCAGACTTCACTGTAGTAACTGTGACTCGTCACACACGTGTGTGTCAGCCTCTGGGTTAAAAGCCATAGGAATGTTAACTTTGTTATCTCACTTTATCTGCCTCACAGCCCTTTAGGGTAGTGTGACTAGATCCACATGAGAAAACTGAGGTGCACAGTTGTAGCTAGAAAAGGGACAGCATGAGACTCTAAGATTTATGCTCATAACCATTGCATTTTATTGTCTCTCTGGCTTCATGTTTTTGGAAAATACAGAAACAGTATCTCAGATGGACTTCTGCTAGCTGTATTTATAGGATTATGCTAGCATTATTAAAGCTTACATTTTTATATGGTGGCTGAGTTAAAGCTTTGAAAGCATCCTGTCCATGAACCTCAACATCTCCTTCCCAGCCCCACTCTTGTGGGGAATCTGCAACCACATATTCTAGATGTGGAAACTGAAATTTGGAGACATTAACTTCCTCAGAAAAAATCGTGACATAGTAAGTGGCAAAGCCAGGCCACAAACCCAGGTCAACTCAACACCAAATCACACGCTGCAAACCACATTTAGGCCTCTGTTAAAACCAAAAGGAGTTAAGATCCAAACACAACTCAAATCTCCACACATCTGAAGCAGTCACTGATGTTATTAGTAAGAGGCCAAGGCTTCAAACTGATGGGTTCTGGATTTTCAGTCTCTCTGGGAAGTACTGAAGATCTAGGGGCACAAACAGGATCTCCCACAGGCACTGGTGTATCTCAGGGGCCTGAGCAACAGGGCACCCTTCAAGCAGGTGGGCACTCAGACCCCCCCAGTCTACTCTCCCAACTGTGCCAGCTGCCTGCTCGCCATAGCCACTCAAGTTGCCCCAAATCGTGGGATGGTTTCATCTGACAACTGTAAACTGGTGCTGGATAGGAAACAAATCTCTTTCAGTTGTGCATGCTTTTCCTGTAGTGCAAAGTGAGGCATCTAGAGTTAGGGAATTCCCGTTTCAACAGTTTCTTGACGTCTGGCTAATTTTATTTTATAATCCCATACCTTGCATCTAAGATTTGACTCTTGGTAACACAGGGGTGACATCAGCTTTGTTCACTAGGAAAAGTGATTCTTCCAGCGTGGGCTAGAGTCAACCTCCTTCTTCCATTTCTGGTCCCCACAGGCTCATCTCTCTCTCCCTGCAGATGACCACCACGTTCCTCCCAGGTCCTCTCCTCCCTCCCTGGGAACCTAGATGATCCCTGGAGAGAAAGGGCTATTGGCAAGGTCAGTGTCATTCCCATGTTAGTGTGGGAGTTGGTCTTCTGCACAGAGAAATGTGGCATCCAGGGAGCTCCAGGTAAGAAACAAGGTACAGTCAAAGCCAAAGAAGGAAAGAGAAGAGACACCTACTCTTCGCCAAACAGATGAAAATGAACACAATATGTTGTGCATGAATACCGGCTATCTGAGCACAATGTGGCTGTCAAAAATGTATTTGAGAGGGAAGAGAAAGAAGAACATGAATTCTTATCATGACATGTTTTGGAGACCCGCCAACAGGGACACGGTGTCATCACTGAGATATATTTTTACTTTCCTCAACTCATAAAAATTAACAGACTATTGTAACTTTTTATTCCTCTAGGCTGTAAGTTTGTGTATTTGCTACATTTCTTCCTTTCTGGGTATAAAATATTTAGGTTTTAAATTACAGAGGCTGAAAAGAAAAAAAATGGACAAGCTGGCTTGAATTTCCCCCGACTCGAATCAGTTTATTTGTTGTAACAAACATCGGACAGATTCTGACTCTAGGTAAGGCTGCATCCAGTCCTCCTAGGGGATGTCAGGAATTCGTACCCATCTGCTGGCTCTTTGTTTTCTCATGTTGGTTTGCTCCAGGCTGCGGCTCTCCTTCCTTTAGAGCAAGATAGCTTTGGGCGAGCAGCTATGATCCCCGCTGTACCACCACCGCAGATAAGCAAGATAAGATCGCTTTCGGTAGCACTCCCTGTGCATTCCGCCTGTGCAGCAACCCCAGCAGAAGTGATCTCTCTCTCAACAGTTTGAACAAGCGGCTAAAAACTTGTATGTGTCTGGCCTGGCATTGGTCAAGGGCCCACTTCACATTCAATTACTATGGCCCATTCACATTGGCGGGGCTGAGACCCCAGTACAGTCGAGATGGCAGCACCATCTCTATCCTAACCATAAAACCAGCATCGGAGAGCTGTGATTCAACAAAGGGGAGAGCTGAACCCTGCATGTAGAAGAAGCGTGGTGGGCAGCGCAAGCCCCTGAAGGTCCCGGACATTCTCTACTTAAGAGTTTGGAGTGGGGGCAGGAGGAGCCTTCAGTCATCCATTTTTCTCCCTGTTCTTTTTCAGTCTTGAGCTCCTCGCTTCTGAGTCCAACCCACAAGTAAACCAGAAAAGTGAAAATTATTATTTTCATGGGATCACTGCACCCAATACAGTAACACAAGGGCCAATATATCAACAAAAGAACTTTTTTCATGAGGTTTCTTGGCTAGTCTTAGAGACTCAGTAGTTCTCTTCAGGTACTATTACACATCAAAATGTAATTCACTCGCAACTCACACGTATTAATGATGAGGCTCCTCCATTGTTGGGATAGAGCCAACTCCTAATTATTAGAGGCTAGAGAATCTGAGGAACTATCGATCCATCTTATTTCTGTTTTCTCGCCAACATATTCAGCCTCTTTCTCAGATAAGACCCTCCCCCATGGTAGTAACCAATAATGCTGACTAATTGGACTTTCAAATCTGGTGAACTTGCTCCCACACATACCTACATAGGGCTTTGGGTCATATGCACCTCAATACACTTCACAGCGTCTGATTAATTCCTATCTACTTATCCTGAGTGCACAAGGGGAACATTTTATCATTCTGGCAAAAGGATTCAATTAACTGAGAAGTAAAAAAGCCAACGGCAAAAGCTGAATCTATAGATGCCGTTTTAATTTGAATTCCTTCCTGCCTTGACCCCATTCTCAGGTTAGTCAAGGGGCCTAACCATCTTTCCTATGTGAAGACATAAACAGTTTTCCTCATCTATCTCTAATCCTTCTTGAGTTTGTTTGTCAATTTCTCTTTTTTATTAGTATAAGTTCGCAGTACATAATGATCACATTTCTTGCGGGAAGTTGGTACATGCACATAACATCTTAATTATTTTTTCATTCTCTTTTCCTTCCTTCCCTTGTCTCCTCTCTATCTATTCGTTCCCTTCCCATTTGCAAAATATCTATCTCCCTTTTTGCTATTAGCTACCTCTTAATTTGTATTTTGGGTTTCTCATATAACAGAAATCATGTGGTATCTGAGCTTGTGTGTTTGAGTTATTTCACTTAACATCATGATCTCATTGCATCCATTTTCCTACAAATGATTCAAATTTATTCTTCTTAAGGCACAGTAGTACTCTGCACTTCTCTAACACAAATAGGTGCCCAAAAAGATAAGAAATAGAAGCGGGGCCAGAGATTTAGCTCAATGGTTCTGGTGCCTGCCTCGCAAGCACAAGGCCCTGAGTTTGATCCTGGTAACCACATACGATGCTGGGCGTGGTGACTCACACTTGTCATCCCAGCACTCGGGAGGCAGAGGCAGGAGGATTGCTGAGTTCCAGGCTTGCCTGGGCTACATAGTGAGCTCAGGGCCAGCCTGAACCACAAAGTGAGACCCTGTCTCAAAAAAAAAAAAAAAAAAAAAAAAAAAAAAAAAAAAAAAAAAAAAAAAAAAAAAAAAAAAAAAAAAAAAAAAAAAAAAAAAAAAAAAGGAAGAGATATGGGAGTGGGAAAAAATGAGAATTAAGTCATGTCATATACTGGTCTCAATGTTGAGTGTGACCATAATGTGTATATCTAATGTACTAATAAAGATTCAAATTTAAAGAAAGATAGAACTTTGAAGGCAAAAGGAGGCAGAGGAGCTAGCTGAGGGAAACAACAAACAAACAAACAAACAAAAAACCAAAGTGTTCAGAGAAGCCATAGGACAGGAAGGAGGTTTTAAGATGGAACCCAGTATAAAGGCTTGTTTAGTGGTGCCCCACTTTCCTCTCTGTTTTAGATTCTCTTCACCTCATCCCCTCCAACTGTTAAATAAATGTCATTTCATTCCCTACAAAGTGGCTCCATATGCTCTTTTGGAAATCTTCACATGGACCACACATTATCCCAGCTTGACTGCTAATTGTTCAGTCTTGACATTGGCTTGTGCTGCTGCCACTACAACCAGCTAACATTTATTCAGACCTCCTCCATGCCAGATAGGATGCTGGATGTCAACCATGGTTCATCTGATTACTCCTTACAATTGTACAAGATTGAATACCTTGCTACTCCCATTTTCCAAATGAGGATATTTGGATTAAAACGAGAAAGCCACTTTCCTGAGGTTAACCTAGCAGTAAATAGCAGGGCAGTGTCATGACATAAAATTGAAGGAAAGGAAGAAGAAACCTGGGAAATCCCCACCTCTGTCTTAGGACTAGACTGTTCCTACATTCAGTAAAACTATGATTTCCCTTTTAAGACTCTCTATCAAGCAAATACTTGATAAGAAAGTCTACAGTACATTCTTATTAGAAAATGTGTTAATACACTTGAGATAATTAAAAATATAGAAATCAGGGCCGAAGGGTTAGCTCAGTGGTTCCAGCGCCTGCCTTGCAAGCGCAAGGTCCTGAGTTCGATCCCAGTAACCACATACAATGCTGGGGGTGGTGACTCACGCCCACCAGCAATCAATACTGCATACCACAATGCCAGGCGTGGGGCTCACGCCTGTAATCCCAGAACTCAGGAGGCAGAGACAGGAGGATTGCTGAGTTTGAAGCTTGCCTAGGCTACATAGTGAACTCAGAGCCAGCCTGAACTACAAAGCGAGACCCTGTCTCAAAAAAAAAAAAAATATATATATATATATATATATATAAAATTTTTCAATACCAATACATTCCAGTAACACTAAGCTCCAATGAATATTTGGATCACAAATCTCTACTGAGAAAGAACAGAGACCATGTGGCAATGGTTGACTTCGTATTTTTTGGCCTAAATCCTGGATCCCAAGAATGAATCACCAAAGATTTCATTATGACTATACAACAAATAGCTAATATAGTAGAATTCACAAAGGTCACAGAATCAGGGACCTAAATTGAGATTTAAGACAAGTTATTTAACCACCACTGGTAATGACATCATATTACATCTGTTCATGGGACTCAGTGTTTCAGTCAGCTTTCGATGACTGTGACAAAATACTTATAAAAAAAGACATGTTTGTTTTGGCTCACAGTTTTAGAGGTTTCAGTCCATGACCAAGAGCTCACATTATCCAGAGCCTGTGGAAGCTTATCATGACGGGCACAGAGTATGGAACAACACAGTTACCAGGAAACATGAGAGCAAAGGAAGGAACTGAGCTCCCATGATCCCCTTCTAGGACACATCCCCAGTGACCTAAAACCATCAGGCCTCACCCTTAACATTTCCCCAGAAACTGTCAGCCCAAACCAGGGACCAAACCTTTAACCCATGAGCCTTTGGGGCATGTTTATCTAAACCACAACACCATTAAAGTTAAATGCATGGCAGAGAGGGAAATGTGTTTGACACCTAGCAAGATGGTTAAAAGGAAAATTTAATTGAAACTTTAAATATACCTATTACTTGATTCAGCATCCCATTCCTAGGGAATGATCACTCAGGGAAAAGCACAGGTAAATGAAGATACATGTACAAGGATATTCATTAATCACTAGAACAGCAAAGAAGAAACCAAATGAAATAGCTAACTAAACTGTCTTCCGTCCACATAGAGTGGCTACAAACATAGGTCCAAGTTTTAGGGCAATGAAGCTGAACTTTTTGGGTGGTGGAGTCATACTACCTAAACCAGAATGATGACTGCATTAGTGTTGAGTAATACCAGACAAATTTCTTTAGCTCTCAAGGCCTCAATCTCTTAAACCTCTGTAAAATGGGAATAACAGTGTTTTCCAAAGTCATTGTGAAAAATATGTGAAAAGTGCTTAGAGTATCACACAACAAATGTTGCTAAATGCCAACAATTTGTAGATGTTTTTCATTTTTAGTTTATTGAGGTATAGTTTACATATTCATCAACTCTAGAATGAATTTTGATTATTGTATACAGTTGTGCTCAATCATGAATTTTTCTGTTGTCTTTGCCCTTATATTTCCTCCTCTAGTCTCAGAACCACTGAGCTGCTCATGGTTTTAACTTCTCTGAAACAACACAGAGATGGAAACATAATACACAGACTTTCATACTAGAGTTGTTTCAATGGATCTGGAACTCCTGAGAGTCAGCAGTATCACTGTGCATATTTATGTTTTGTTGCTTTTCGCTAAGTAGTGTGCTATAACATAGATATTCCACAAATTCACTTTTCTATCCACCAGAGGATAGACATACATGTCATTTTCTTGGGGTGGGGACTACAATGAATAAGACTGCTGTAAATTTTAGATAAACACTATGTAGATGCATTTTTATTTTCCTGGAATGAACAGCTAGAAAAGGGATTGGTGGGTGATATGTTGGATATATGTCTAACTTCATAATGATGTTTTACACAATGGTGGTATCATTCATTTTACATCTGTACCTATTTCATTGTAACCACTTTTTCTGCGGGGGTGGAATTTATACCAGTATATGACACAATTCAATTGTAACTACTTTTAAGGAGGAAGAATTCTAGATGCTGACATGAAAATTCAAGTAAAAAATTACAAATTGTATCCCATGTTTAAGAATGTAGGTACAAATATAACTGCACCATTAAGAAAAGAACTGGGAGGGCGGAGGTTTAGCTCAGTGGCTCCTGCACCTGCCTAGCAAGCGCAAGGTCCCTGGTTCCATCCCCGGTAACCACATGCAACAATACCAGGCATGATGACTCACACCAGCCATCAGTACCACATACCACGGTGCCGGGTGTGGTGGCTCACGCCTGTCATCCCAGCACTCAGGAGGCAGAGGCAGGAGGATTGCTGAGTTCGAGGCTTGCCTGGGCACCATAGTGAGCTCAGGGCCAGCCTGAGCTACAAAGCGAGACCCTGTCTAAAAAAACCAAAACAAAACAAAAAACTCTAACCGAGAAAAGCACTGGGAGAAATACACGCCATTTTGCCATGACACTTGCCTCTGAAACAGACGATGGGAGAAAACAAGGAAACACCTGAAAATTATTCCAAAGGCAGAATTATGGATATATTTTTTCTCATTTTTATAAATGTATAAACAAAATAGTTACCTTGACTTTAATCTGATATTCCAGTAGAAAGACTTCCTCTTTTCCTTTTCAGCATTTCACAAAGCCTAGAAGGAATCGAGCATTCACCAGAAACGATCTATCCCTCCACTTGCCCCTAGAATCATATTAATTCTGTAGACGAACACCTAAGAACCTCAGGCTCATAATACAACCACAGAGGTGGTTTTTCTTTTTCACAAATTGTAATTAATTATTTTTAAACAGAAAAAGTAAACTCGCTTTACAAAATGCTATGTAGTATACAAGATTTTTCAAATTAAAAAAAAAAGATTCATTGGATTCAATGACTAAGGACCAAAAAAGGCTACAAACCATCACTGTCTGGCAGTGGTTCCACCATCTCAGATTTCCTAGCATTCTAGGATATTTCCTTTATCCAGGCACACAAAGGCAGCCCCCACAGCTGTCTCGCCTATTACAAAGAAATTTTCCAAACTTCCAGTCAGGTAGCAGTATTTGCCAATTAACAACTCGATGATCTCCAGTTCCAGTGTGACCTTGAAGTAATCTGCGTTTCTCCCTGAATAGGGAGTAACTTGGCTCTGGCGCTGGAACTCGGGCTTCAAGCCTCTCTTGAAGGTGATCCCAGCCCCCCTCTCCCCGGGGTCTGTGCTCCACACTCTGCCTTTCAGCCCAGCGTGTCTGGGTGGTTAGTCACTACCCCAGAGCCACTCTTCCAGGAAAAACCCATTGTTCCTGCACTTCCGGATCACTTACTTCCTGCCATTTTTTTCAAAAAGGAAAGAAGACTATTCTAAAGTCACAGAGGGCTCTGCTCTACTTCACAAGCGTAGTTTTTATATTATAATTATGTACCTGATTTGAGGGCCATCTAAACACTCAATTGCCTGACCTAATCCATAGCATCCCTAAGTCAAGGCAGACTCCCCACGATGAGTGTTCCCATGTTTCCATGCACAGCATCACGCACCTTAGCCTTACTTTTCTCAGAGACCTCAGACAAATTTGCAAGGATTTCTAGGTTATGGAAATACATCATTGACCCACTGGACAAGAGAGATGCCAGGCTCAGGGAGGGTGAGCGTCTTCCCAAGCTTGACAGGAAGTATGGAAATGTCTCCTCACGGCTCTAGTCCTTTTCCCAACTCTACCAAGGTAAGAACTGGGTCAGACACTGAGTCCTACTGCCCAGAAGGGGCTGAGTCACAACTAGGAGAAAATGGTTGTCTGGGAACTCAGGAAACCAGTAACTCAGGCTTGAATCTTGACACACACATGCATATATGCACACATGCACTCACATTCAGAAACCCACAAAGGCTCACATACACATTCATGTGCATATATATATATATATATATATACACAAGTATATACACATTTAAGGACTTGTTCTTTGCCTGACTTTAAATATCTTTAAACATATGTATGTGTGTGTATATAGAACATATATGTGATATATATATATATATATCACATATATATGTATAAAATTGATTCATTTTGACAACACCCATCGGGGCAGATGTTTTATTCTACATATGTTTGATGGTGTTTGAATCAACCTCCAGACCCTAAGGATACTAGGCAAGCACTAATCACCAAGCTATACCCAGGGCTTTTTTCACATTTTACACCTAAGACATCTTATGTGGTAATAAACTTCTCCAAGTTCATGCATCTAGTAAACTAGACGTTAACTCATGATTTGTGTAGCAGCAAAATTGGACAATTAACTCCCCTATTTGCTAGCTGTGTGATTTCTGGTGAGTCGTTGAATTATTTGAACTTCAGTGTGTTCATCTATTAAAATGAGGAAAAAAACTCTATCAAATCTGTTTCCATATTGTGATGAGACTTAAATGAATTCATGTGCATATTTACCATACATGAAGACTTGTTCCTCTTCACCTCAATTTTATTTGCTTGCATGTATAATCCTTCTGATCACTATTATTATAAGACTTGAGTAAGAAAACATGAAAATGCTTTGGAAACTATAACCTGCTATGTACAGTCAATCATTATTATCCTTAGGTATACTTTAAGGATATAGGACTGGATAATCTAAATCATTCACATATTTTGCCAATTATCAGATTGCAAAGATAAAAATGGTAGATAATACATTGTGCTAGGAGGCTTGAGGAAATGAACAGGTGCCTATACTGCTTATGGCATGAAAACTGTCACATCCTCTAAGAAGATATACTGGAAATGGGTCAAAATTAAACACATCAATATACATTCTTTGACCTAGTTTTTCCAAGTGAGTGTGAAATATTATATGTAATATATAACAATTGCCCAAGATGGACATAATGAAGTATTGGAAACATTTACCAATAAAAATGTTAACGATAAAAAAGGAATATTATATTAGAGCATCATCTGTAAAAATTGAGGGGACTGGGAAAGGCTTATCAAAAAGTGCTGGCAGTAAATAGAGTTTCACTCAAAAGAATACATAAGTAAATATTCTTGTTCAAAGGGGAAGGGGAACCGGGGAGCAAGGAAAACAATGGAGGGAAAGAAAACATTTGATGATGAGACGAAAAAACTTGAAACAAAGCTTATGCATATAGCGGGTGGGGGTTGAAGTGAGGGCAGGAGAACAGCAAGAGCAAGAATCAAGACGCATCATGCACAGATGATCAACGATGAATGTGATTGTGAAGTATACCTAAACTGTACCAATAAACTCAACAAAGGGAAAAAAGCAAATATTTCTAAAATCTTTTTACGTAGAGATGAAATTACTCCCAAGACCTAATGCTAAGCAGAAGAAAAGGTGGGGCTTTTTGTTTTTGTTTTTTTGAGACAGGGTCTCGCTTTGTAGTTCAGGCTGGCCCTCAGCTCACTATGTAGTTCAGGCAAGCCTCGAACTCAGCAGTCCTCCTGTCTCTGCCTCCCGAGTGCTGGGATGACAGGCGTGAGCCACCACGCCCAGCACCGTGGTGTGTGGGACTGATTGCTGTGGGTGTGAGACACCATGCCCGGTATGTTGTATATGGTTAATGGGGATCGAACCAAGGACCTTGAGCTTGCTAGGTAGGTGCTGAAACCACTGAGCTAAATCTCCGGCCCATGAAATGGCATTTTTGCAGTGCTGCTGCCATGCTCACCATTCCCACCCACATGCACCCCAGTGTGCAAATGTGTTCACCTTTTTTTGAATAGAGCAGCACCATCCAATAGAAATATAATGCAAGCAAACAAATAGGAGCCACATGTGTGATTTAAAGTTTTCTAGTAGCCACAAAAATAATAAAAAGTAATACATGAAATGCATGTAGTGATATTTAAAAACTGTCATGTAAACATGTTATCAATATAAAATATTTATGAGATGTTCTCGTATTCTCTACAAGTCTTTGAAATATGGTCTTTTATACTAGTAGCACATCTCCATTCAGATCTGCCATATTGCAAAAGCTCAGTGTGCTACAGATAAAATAATCTTGATGGCAGTTCTTTACAGTAACTTCCTAGTCACTCTAGTTTACAAATAGGGACAGATGACTCATACATGTGAAGGCAATTATCAGCAATGAATGACTCTTTCCTATTTCACTCTTGTCACTGTAGAAAGTTGAGACATCTGCTCCAAGAACCTTAGAGCAATGGTGTGCCACCCGAAGAATGAAGTCAGGCTCGGGAAGCACAGACCAGAAATTTGTTCATATAGAATGGGATCTTTAACTCATCTATAACCGAATAACTGGATTATAAATAAATAAGTAACAGATTCATGGTAATCCTTTCAAGCACTCCCACTGAGAGAACTCAGACACCTCCATGACAGGATGAAAAAGAGGAGGTGGGCTGAGCACAAGACAAGCAAGGACAGGAAGGAGGAAGCAGGAAGGACACGTGAAGAAAGATGAGGCTTACACAAACAGGAAGCAACCTCTGAAACCTTCAGGGCAAAGCGGGGAGGACCCCACTCCCCACCCGGAGAGCGGACTTGCCTTCTCCCTCAGCTTAACTCTGGCAATATTCGTGGGGGGTGGGTGATCTTCCTGTAATTCGTTCACTGGGGGACAGAGCAGGATTCCTAGGGGAGAAAGAGCACAACAGATTAGGAGCCGGAAGTGTTGAAGGCACGAGAGGGGCGATTTCACAGAAGCCGGTGGGACCTGGATGGAGGAGACAAGTTATCGATACAAGGGCGGCTGTGAACAAAGATCGGCAATCGGGACATTTCCCAAAGCACTGACCCATGAACGCTGAAGACAGCCTATCGTTGAGGCTTCTTTGTGATATGATTCAAGGGAAAAAGCAAGTTTAAAACAATAGAGCACTGTGATCCCAGTCTTGTAGGCAATCCTGTATTCACCAGTGTGTGTAGGTGTATGTGTGTGGATGTGGATGTGGATAAGGAAGCTGAACGGAAGTTTATTAAAATAAATAAGGTGGAATTAAAGATATTCACTTATGTTTTCCTTTTAGGTCATCTGTGTTTTCCAGATTTTTCAATAAGGGGCATATGATCATTAGCAAAAATACAGGAATCTCAAATCTGTCTCATGACAATTAAAACTACTTTTCTACTTGATCTATTACTAACTCAGTTTCCTCGCGATCTTATGAGAGGGGAAATGTTAGCATTTTAGTCTACCTGTTTTTAGACATAGTTCAGTTCAGTATATGAAACAGTGCCCTTAGGATATGAACAATTTATTACTGGTCAACTAATGCCTCCTTATTTTAAAGGTCAATTAAGACTTACAATTTAATCCTCCACACATCTATTCTATTAGAATTCCCTTTTTAGTCCTTAAAATTATTCTTCAAACATACAAAAGAAATTATTTTCACTTCCTTTTACTCAGAAGTATTTTATCTTATTCTCTAGATATCTCCTACAAGTAAAAATAATTAAAAATGAACTTTTATCATATATATGTCTGATTTGAAAAATGTAAAAATGGATATGCAAAAGAAAAAAGACTCAAAGATAATGCACAAATAATTCTGTCACGGTGTAAGATTATGAATAATATTGTTTTATATTTTAAATTCTCTTGATTTTTTTTATTATAAAAATAATGGCTTGGAATTTATTAACTCTACAAAATGAGAGTTAGATGATAGAAATGAATTCTAATGTTCTACAGCACATAGGATAGGTATAGTTAACAATAAGATACTATGTACATTAAAACAGGTGGGAAAAGATTTTTTTTCAATGTTCTGAAGGCAAAGAAATGATGACAGTACCCTGATTTGATCACTACACTTGTATACCTGAACTAAAATATTACACTATATCCTATAAATATTTACCAGTACTATCTGTCAAAAAAAATTAAAAAATAAACACTGGTTATTGTTGAGAAAAATTACAATTGCTCAGTGCTGATAGTGACATTTCAAGTGTCAGTCACCACCTGTAGCTGGTGGCGTCCACACTGGATTCTAAGGACGTACACAGCACCACAGAGTGTCCCCTGGATGGGACCGCTCCCAATGCCACTCCAGCTCCGATGTCTCAGCTGCCTGGCTCTGGCGAGCTCGGGATGTATACAGAAAGGGCGTGGCCCCCCTCTTTCTGGATTTGGTGCCAGGTGCCCCGTGGACCAGTGCTGGTCTTTGGTCAGTCTCAGTCGCCTCCACTTGGGGCCCGACAGTAGTCCTTAGGAACCTACACAAACTGCTCTCCCTCAGCTTCGTCACTTGGGCGGCTTCTAGGGGCCAAGTTTCTATTTGCCCCAGCTGACACTGTCCCCCAGGCACACGGGAAATGCTGGGCCAGGGGGTCTGAAACCTGCCTTGCTCCTCTGACCACCTTCTGTGCCCTACTCTATGGCTCAGGCTCCTGGGCTCCTCCACGCTCCCTGCCACTCCAGCCTCTGCACCTCAGGACACTAGGAGTCAACTCCAGGTCACGAGATGCCTCCCACAGCCAGCTCTTCAGAGTCTGCAGGTGACCAAGGTTTTCTAAAGTCTGATACGGGGAGCGCCTCTCTGAAGTGACTACAGCTGTCTAACACTGCCCCTAGAAGAGGGGACAAGTCCACCTCCCCGCCCCCTCAGCCTCCCTGACCCCTCTCAGGCTGCTTGTGACACCTGTCTTCCCTCACAAGGTGCAGCACAGCAGGAAGCAGGCCCGGGTGTCTGTCTCACCTGCTCCCTTCTCTTCTCCCCAGAGCTCCCTGGTGCTGAAAAGTGCTGAAAAATGTTTCTTTACCACCCTGAGTTAAGAGGAAGAGCAGCAAATCTGGTAACCAGGATTTCTCATCCCTAGCTGAGAAAGCAAGGCCTTTTCCTTTGTGTATTTTAAGGGGAAATTCAGGAATTTAGAAAATCCTTGCTCAAAACAATAGCCGATTTCCAAGGCCTTTGTGCTCTTGCAGAGCGCAGTTTCATTTCCAGTGTGGACAGGGATTACGACTCCCACCTTTGTCTTCAGATTCTGTATGTAAGATTTCTAATCTCCGCACCCTCCCCTCAAGTTTTCCCACCCTACCCACACAGACAAAGAGATGCCTTGGCCCAACGGGGTGAAGGTCCTTGCCGCAGAAAAGGTTCATCAGAAAAAGCACAAGAGCAGATTCCAAACATCACACTAGTCATAAGAAAAAAGGGAAAGTTTCTCTTAAAACTTTCTCTACATTGTTAGCTTAGACTCAAAAATTGTCTCTAGAGAGGAAGTAATTCTCCAGGTCACATTTTTATTGTAATGGGGGGGGGGTCTGGTGAATATTAAGAAATTCATATCCAAACCCTTCATGCTACTCAGTGTGTGACGTGAGCACGAGCTTTGCCTCGTTGTCTCAGTTACTTCTAGAACTACCCAGAACGCTGCTACACTACTTACTAATAACAACAGTACACAGAGGGAGTTTTAACACAGAAGTTAACATTAATGGGACTAGCTTATTTTTTTACTCTAAGGTCCAGTGTTATGATTTTTAAATGGTCATAACTAACAGCATTCAATGATTTTATCCCACCAAATCTCAAAACATGGTGACAGAACCCTAACCCAAAGCCCTAGCCAACACCAGCCTGCCCTGACAGCAGTGATGAGCCGTCCTCCAGCCTCAGCGAGGCTCTTGCAAAGAGAAGAGCTCACCTCTTCGAAGGTGAGTCCTTCCTGAGTTCTGCTGGTTCTACGTCTCTTCCTAACATTGCATACTTTTTCTCTCATTATAACCATTTCTCTCATTATAACCAATTCTTTAACTGTTCATGGTAAATCAATCATAGAAGTTAGTAAAATACTTCAAAATTTATACATTACATGGCGCCAACTTCTGCTTCTTAGCAGCATTCTTCCTTATAGTGATTTCTTCAGTCCAGATCCTTGGGTGTTTTCTGCTTCTATCCAAAGCACACAGCATGCATTTTTACCTAAACGAGATCAGATGACTCTATATACCTCGTCACATGCATCTGATGGCCACTCCTTTTTCCATTTAATACTCCACCCCGGGCACAGTCCTGACACTTGGATGTTTAGTATGTATGAGAGGCCATGATTAATCTCAAATAAGCCCCATCAGTGGGCCCCTCATTAACCCTGGTTTAGTTTGCTAGTACCATGTGAAACTATCTGAGTAGTTTTTATAACATTTAAAATTAGATAGCATAACTGGTATGTATTACATACACATATCAATTCCCCACAATGAATGTAATTATTATGTACTACAGACATGTTAATAAAATAAAAATTTTATTAAAATTAAAGGAAAAAAAACTCAGCCATCATGATGCTACTGAGCTTTCTTGAGCCTACCTACCGTCTGTTCCTAGCATTCCTCGGAGGACATAATTCTAGATCATGCCAAACATGCTGGACCTTCTCAGTGTGCCCCAGGGATTGCCTGGGCTGGTGCGGAGGCTGAGCCCCACTGCCCGCTGGGGATGAGGGAGCCTGGACACTGCAGCTGAGTGACCAGAATTTTTCTCTTCTAGTCCTGGACCTGTGAGTGTAGAAACCACACACCTGGGGAGGGGACCGAGAAGCAGGGCCATCCAGGGCGAGACAAATGTTTTTCATGTAAAAGTTAAAGTTAGTTAAAATTTTAAAGCTTTCTTTTTTTCATTATATTCGAGACAAGTAAAAATGATCTGTTCTACGGGTAAATTTGGCATTTTTAAACAGTCAACTTTTAAAAGAGAAGAAACATGGGAGATTAACTACTCTCTAACTTCTTTTATGGGTGAATAACAAGACTCAGAGGGGAAAATGAATTTGCTTAAGGTCATTTAATTAATTAGTGACATTCATCTAAGCCAGAAAAAAAGCTACCAGGGAAATGGAACACAAGTTCAAATCAGTACCAATCCAAGTCAGTTTGGAAGGATTTTTTAAAAATATATACTACTGAGTTAATATTAACTGAGCACCTATTAGCTGGTGGCCACTGGATTATACATCTGAGAGACTGTCCTCAAGTACTCCTGCAGTCTATTGTGTCATGGAACCTATCAGTAAAGGCCAATACTCACATGTACAAAGATGTACAAGGATATAAGGAAATTTTACAAAGAAATTACAACTTTAAGAAGTGAACTTAGTTTCCAAAAGTTGCATGCAAACAAGTGGTAGAGGAGAATCCTGAGTTCCACTCTTGTACCCAGGAATCCCACTGCAGCCTGCTTGGCCCCAGCATGGAGTCTGGCATTGAGGTACCTTGATGAGTGTGTGGTATCTGTGAGCCTCCTCAGAGTGGTGGCGACTTCTATAAAACTCTGGTTCCCTGTGGTTACATCCCTTACGTAGAAATGCTCTACTAGTGAGAAGAGTCCTGGGCTATTTGTAAAGAACTCCACATACTTCAGATCACTAATGACGTGACAAGCAGAGAAAGGATATAACATGCAGTACAAATACACATCCAAGATTTATAACTGTTATGGCTCAGATAAAGAATGGCTCCTCAAAGCTCTCATGTGCTCAGCAGCAGGGTTTTGGAGAGTAACTGATCATCAAGGCACTGTAGCTGACCTGATGAGAGTGTGATCTGGAAGGTTCTATCCCCGGCCTGGACTCCTCCCTTCTTTATTTGCTGGCCACCACTGTGTGAGTAGCTTTCCTCTTCAGCAGGCCTTCCACCACACCATTTCTTCATCCGAGCCTGGCAACCATGGACCAAACCTCTGAAACTGTGAGCCAAAACAAACTTTTCTTCCTTTAAGTTTTGCATGTTGAGTATGCTTCAGGGACAAGAAAGTGACTAAGACAATATTATAACCTTCAGCAGCCTCTATAGGGATTTTTCAGCCTTCTATGTGCTATCTCACACAACCTTCTCTTGGGCTTTTACCACAACTCAGGCAGGCGGGCACGTGGCTTCACCCTTCCTCTCAGACAACCCACCAAGACTTAGGGCAAAGCAACATCAGACATGATGTATAAGAGCCAGTCTAGGCACACAGTCTAGGCAACAAGCTAGAGCTGGTTATTTCACTAACAATAGCAGGATAGAGGGTCCTTTTACAAGGCCAGCATGGCATATTATCATGGCATTTGGTGAACTGCAGTTCATGAAAATGCTGCTCTTCCCCCGAGGTGCCTCAGAGATTTAGACTACAAGGACATGTCTGAGACAGGCTCAGTGGCCATCAGAGCAAATGAGCAGCCTGGCTCAAGTTTCCTTTCCTTGGTGTTTTCTTATCTGTCTCCCCAGAATGGTTCAGCCTCCATGGCGAGTGGGGTCAGGAAGTGGCATACAGCCTCTGTTTTTATTCTCTGTGTGGAAATTTTCTAATTATAGGTCACACCAAGAGTTTCCATTCTCCCCCATGGCACTTCACCCTGTTTATGTAACTTAATAAGCAAAGACCCAGAGCTTTTTTTTTTTTTCTTTAAAGACTTAAACCATGAAGCTTTTAATGAGGAATCAAACTCATTCCCTTATCTTTCTACCTAGTAAATAGCGTCTGTTATCTGCATGGTCTGTAGTCGAAATGACAATATCCTCTCTGGTTAAGGTTTTACAGTCTGATTACGCCTTACGTTTCCTGTGTGAGCCATCAGAAGTAGAAACATTCACACACACACACACACACACACAAACTAGATGAAACACTAATGCTTTAAAACTCCAGCCTTCACAGAATAGAGAAATAATACATCCCAGAATCAAAGGCAAGAGTTACAGATTCAGGATAGATTAAATCATGGCACTGAACACAATGAAAACGCTTACTTAAAGCACAGAGTGAGATATTAGACAGTTGTGATTTGGAGAACACAAGCTAAAGGTCAGCATTTAACATACTGTATTCTAATTATGTATATATCTCTTCCTTAACTTCCCAAAAAGGAAATTTGAGAAGTTATGTCAGCCTGGGACCACCAGAAACATACACAGTAATAGTAACTTTTAAGCAAACTTGAACAGTAATAATTATCAAAGCTATAGAATGAAAGGCAAAAGAAGATTGGGCTTTTAAAGGGCAAAACACATCTTTAAGTCACATTTTTTAAACTCAAGAAACAGTTAGGGAGGAAACACTCCGTACTTTTTCTGCCAGCAGTGTGTGAACTGAAATCTCTTTTGCAGAACAGCTCAGCAAAGAGGCGGGAAAGGAAATGTAAAATAAGTGGGATTTTGGTAAAAGATCCTGACCTTGAGGATTTGTTCTAATATTCACTATTACAAAATTAACCGTTTAATTTTCTCTAGGGTCTGAAGTACATACTTAAGGGAAGGAAAACTCATTTATAAGCCAGGCTGCCAAGTAGGATCAAGGAAGGTGTTTGCTATTCAGGAAGCTTAAAAACAGCCCTGAAACAGAAAGGCAGGACCCAAGAGCAGAGGCAGCTGACCTCAGAAGAGCCATTTAGCTCTGTTAAGCAACCAGGGCAGCTGCTTTACCCCTGAAGCTGTTTCTCAGCTGCCTCCTCCCGGGGGAAGAGTAAATGAGATGCGGGGGGCACAGGGACAGGCACAGAAGAATGGCATCGCCGCCCTCATCATCCCTGTTATCTGGGAATTCCCAAGCAGCGCTCATTTAGCTGTGTTTGAGGCCAATTAAATAGACGTTTTCCAAGCTTCACGTTTCTTGACTTCATTCCTTAAAATACATGCTCTATTTTCTGAAGATTTTTTTTTTTTCTTTTTGGTGGTACCAGGGATCGAACTCAGGCCCTGGTGCTTCCAAAGTAGATGCGGTACCACTTGAGCTAAATCCCTGGCCCTACATGCTCCATTTTGATTTACAGAAAATCTTACATCACCATTCCAACTGGACCTCATTCTGTTCCTTTCCACGTGAACATGCCCGAGAGTCCCTGCTGTACGTTCCACATCCAGGGAGAATTTGTTGGGCTTCACTTTTTTTATTCTTGATTTTATAAAAAGAGCACATATCTTTCTATTGTTCAGCATAATACAGAGTGTCTCATGTATGTGGGATGTATTGTTTTGTACTACATTTCATTGCTAAATATATTATCCCATTGAATATATTTCCCCCAAGCATTCAGAGCTTCTTTCTTCTTCCCCAACCCTTCTCACCAAGTCCTTTATTATTTTGACTAAGTTTACACATTGCAAAAGTGATTTGCTGAAAGAAATAGGACTTTGGTAGCTATGTCAATGCCTATGAAAAGAAGCAAGGGTATAATCCGGGACATAAAGATAATGTGGAGCAAAGTCATAGGAGGTGGATTATGGGATTGATTAGGTAGCTAGGTAGAAAGAGACACTGTAGTCTCAAGCACCTCAACAAAAACGTGGTCCCCTGAGCCAGCGAGGGCATGACGTTGATGAATCCCGATACACTTTCATGTAAACTCCTGTTTCACCTCTAAACCTCACTGAGCTTTTTGACAAATCGGACAAGGATACCCCTTCTTTAGGGCACATCCCTCATCTCCTGAAAAGTCACCGTAATATGCTGATTCCTTAGGACCAAGGAGCTTAACTCCAATCTGCTTTAACATTACTGTGAAGATCTGCGCAAGCTGAGAATATCCATGGTGTGAATTGTGCTCCACAGAAAGCCCCTAGTTCACTCCCCAGCTTGCTGGATGATGCATGGCTTCTCTGGGAATCTCTATTTGGGGTCCATCACCTGAACCACAAAATGCTCTGTTTTATTTCATCTAACTCAGCTCCTGGCACATGTTATGTTCTTAACAGATGGTGAATGAATGAATGGCATCTCTTTAACCCAATAACCTATTACAAAAGTCAAGAGTAAGTCTGGCTGTTTACTGAGCCTCTAACCGTCAGGCCCTATGCTACAGGAATACGTGCATTCTCATGCAAACCCTGTGAGGTAAGTATCTTTCCTCTCCTCAGAGAAGTTAAGTAACTTGCTGAAGTCACTCGGTTGATGACCCAAAGCCTATGACTACCCTGATCCTGTTCCTAACCACTGCCCTGGCAAGGCAGTTTGCAGTCTTTCCTGCAACACCTAGTGACAACACAGTGTTCC
The DNA here is from genome assembly GCA_004025085.1 of Thryonomys swinderianus. Taxonomy (NCBI): domain Eukaryota; kingdom Metazoa; phylum Chordata; class Mammalia; order Rodentia; family Thryonomyidae; genus Thryonomys; species Thryonomys swinderianus. The sequence continues at coordinate 20,018 of PVIC010002830.1, forward strand.
CTGAGTGGCCGGTCTGAAGGAGAGAAGACACTAGAGACCCCGTGCTCAAACTTCCTTTCTGTCTGTAGAGACAAAGTTGTTCTCATTATGCAACATGGACCAGTAATGAAATCACGCATGTTCCCGGTCCTGGCCTGTGCCTGTCTCATCTTTGAAATCAGTTGGCTGCAATTTACTCAGAGAAAAGAGGTCTTTTCTTTATCCCCAGAGACCCAGACCAGAGCTTCCAGCACCTTCTGAAATGTTCCAGCCACTAGATGTCACCAAAACTCAAATGTCACTGAACCATCCAGAGCACTTTCCTTGCCCTGTCTTAGATAATGCTAACAACAGCTAGAACGGTAGCACTAAGCATTATGTATCAAGTGCTTTTCCAAAGTCTCACTGAATCCACACAACAACTCTATGTGGGTAGATCCATTATTATCATCTCTATTTTACAAATAAGAAACTAAGCTTCAGAGGGCCAAGTACCTTGACCAAGGTCACTCACCCAGTACGAGACGGACCATGGATTTTAACCCAGACAGCTGGACACCACAGCCCACTGTTCTTAACACTCACTGTCCTGCTTCCTCCTACACTTTGAAACTCTTTTTGGAAATTTTCTCTCAAAGGAGAGAGAGAAGGACAAAGAGAGAGATAGAGAGAGGCCCCTTTGGGTCTCATACATATGTCAGGTACAAGCAAAGATTCAGAGGTTCTAGAGCTTTTTACCCAAGGACACAACTTCCAATAAATATACCCAGTACTACAGAAATGGGTGACAGCCTGTGGTGCGGGGCAGCAACGACAGCTGGCCCTGACCGCAGTGTCCTCGGCATCTTGAGCCTCTGGTATAGAACCTGCTAAATTAAGGAACAGTGATGGTCCTATTGTACATACTGAGCAAAACAAAATGTGTGAAAGTGTTCACTGTTGTTTACACCTAATACTTGACAGGCACAATAACATCAATACATAAATTTTCTCCACCTTTTCCTAAACAAACGCTTCTGTTTTTCCTGTCCCATCTTTCTTTTTACAACCCACCTCTGTTTCCAGAGAACTGTTCTTAAAGCATAAATCTTACCAGCCCTAAACACTGACATCGACACTATCCCCAGTTCCAAACACCCACATCCAACCTGCCTCTTCCTCCTCATCTGTCTACCCAGCCTCCTCCTTTGTCTTATGTCCCGCCAGCCAGGTTCTTTTCTGCACTCAGACATCCCCCTACTTCTGTGTCCTCCCGCTGTCTGTGGTTTGTGCTGCCCAACCTTAGAGCCAATGGCCTTTGCTGAGAATTGAGACCTGTCTTCAGAACAGGACTCCTGTGCCACTGCAAGACCTGGAGAGGGACACATGACCCACGTGAGCCTTCTCAAAGCCACTCTCCTTGAAATCTCCAGCTTTAAAAGAACAAGAATAAAGGCCGGAGATTTAGCTCAGTGGTTCCGGCGCCTGCCTCGCAAGTGCAAGGTCCTGAGTTCGATCCTGGTGACCACATACAGCAATGTTGGCCATGGTGGCTCATTCCCACCAACAATCAATACCACATACCACAGTGCCAGGCGTGGTGGCTCACGCCTGTAATCCCAGCAGTCGGGAGGCAGAGACAGGAGGATTGCTGAGTTTGAGGCTTGCCTGGGCTACAGAGTGAGCTCAGGGCCAGCCTGAACTACAAAGGGAGACCCTGTCTCAAAAAGAGAAAAAAAAAGTAGGAGGAGGAAAGAAAGGAAAGAGGGAGAGGGACAGTGAAGCTGGTTAGGATATGTTAAATCCATGCACCAACTTCTCAAACAAACTCTACCATCATATAATACTAGCGTGTGCTTCTATAACATAGTACACTTTTTTAAAAATGCAATTTAGGAGAAATGTCATAACCTATTAGTGTTGGAGTTGACCCACCTGTAGAGCCTTAGAGACTGTATTAGATTTTATTTGAACATTAATTTCAATCTCTGTCCACCCTCACCTCTCCTCTCTTATCTTCTTCCCTCCACTCCTCTCCTCTCTTTTCTACTCCCCTTTTTTCTCTTTCTTCTCTCTCCAGAACCTATCTCAGCCTGTAGCAGAAAAAGTCCCTCGGCATTAATGGCAACATCCTCCATGAAACCTCATCAGACACAGTTTGGCAGTTATTTTGATACATTTCTCTGTTCCCTCTAGATTGTTGGCTCCACACAGACAGGACTAGGACTCGCTCATCTTCATATCATCACCCACTCTGAGTACAGTGCCAAATACATGGTAATTTATTGATAAATATTTGTTGACTTCAATGGAAAGTCATTTAAGAAATAAAGCTTAAAGTAATTTATAGGATTTGACGGTAGATTGAGTCCATATTCTGTAGTGCTCATGCATGCTGTCATTTAATTGCACATTTTTTACTAGAGCAATCATTTATCTAAATTCTACATACAGCGCCACATTTCCAGGTTGCAAAAAATTTGAAAGTGCTCTGCAAATCAAGAGTCTTCCCACTTTTGTCCTGCTTCCCTTCTCTGCTAAAATGTCAGGCCCCTAGCAGCTGGCACATGAGATCCCAAACAAGCGTGTGAATAACAATGGGAAGTGTGACAATTCCCTAGGTTTTTTTTTTTTTTTTTAAACCTTCACAGGAAGAGCTTGACTATGGTGAAATCTATGTTTAGACTGTTGTCTTTTGTATTTAGTTTAGTAAACTGCATTTCAAGGTCCCCAGGATGCAAGCTATACTCATTATACTCACAAACAATTTACCCTTCGACATGATTTTCATGTCAGAATGATAAAGGGCAACCAAAAACTGAGATGCATTTCAGTATGAAACTGACCCACAATTAATGTAGAAACTTAAATGAGCACAGTTGTGTTGTTTACTGAAACACAGATACAGATTCTATAAATACAAATATGATTTATGTGATTGCTCTCATAAACAGATATGCATCATTTTTTTCTACTGTTTTCCAAATTTGAGCTTAGTTTGAAGCAAGAAAAAAGAATAATGGGAAGAGATAATGGAGAGAGAAGGGAAGTCGGCAGCAGTGTCTCTGATCTTACTACTCCCTCTTCTCCCCATAAGAGGTCAGCTGATTGGGAGCCGTCTTGGAGGTGGCAGCCATCTTGGAGGTGGCAGCCATCTTGGAGGTGGAAGCCATCTTGGTGGCTGCAACCATCCACAGAAGTGCACAGCAAGTCTCAGGTCTACTGTGTAGCAACTAAACGAGGGCCTCTACTATAAGATATACATCTGTCTTTCGTCAATTAAGACTCATGATAACAAGAATGAAAGCCTTTCCAAACAGTTTATTTCTCAGCAGAAAAAGATCAAGTATTTTTTCCATGTCTAAATGGGCTGAATTAAACTTATTCTCTAAAAGTAAAATGCAAGGTCATTATCCATGACAAAAGCAAAATGTACAGTCTAGGAAAATAGAGTAGACACACTCTTCCCAGGTCTTTCCACCCCAACTAAAACTCCACATGTTATGCATAAAACAAACATAAAGAGACTCTGAAAGGCAGAGAGAAGAAGGCTGACTGGTTAGAAACTTCAGGACAGAAGAAAATACAGACATGAGCTGCCTTATAAACCCTAGACTTGGAGCTGAAGATTTCAGCACACAGAAATGTTAATAGGTTCAATTTTTTAGTAAGTTTTTAAAAATACAGTCCCAACAAAAGCTTGCTCTCATAAGCCAAAGGACAGGCAAGAAGAAACCTATAGGACAGAAAAATATTTCTACTTCATGTAAATACTATATACACAGGAAGAAACAGACAGGTAGCCCTGCCCTGTCCCACCAGATAAGGCTGGATGGAGAACCTAGATTTCACTGTAAGTGACTATAACAAGGTGGTTACTGTACTTTGAATGTTTGCATTCCCTCCAAAATTTTTGCTGAAACTCAATACCTAATGGAACAGTATTAAGCGGGAGTACTTTAGGTGAGGACAGAACCATCGTGGTGCTCTCCTTTGTGACCATCTATCCAATTTCCTCTAAGAACACACAATTCATCTCCTCTGGAAGGAACAGAAATAAAGCATCTTCTTGGAAGAACGTATTGGGTCTTTGCCAAACACAAAAGCAGTCAGTGGCTTGATCTTGGACTTCTAGTCTCCAGAACTGTGATAAACAAAATTTTGCTTATTATTAAGCTAGTTTGTGATATTTTATTATAATGGCACAAGTAGACTAAGACTACTGCGACATCCCAACAGGGTAACAACATGGAAGCCAAGAAGGTAATCAGGATTCTCTTTCCTGCCAACTGGTAACAAGCACCCATTCCCAGATTGTCAGTGGCAGTGTGCATTTCTGCCCCAACCCAAGAGCAAGGAGAAAACCCTCACACTCCCTGCCAGGTGGTATCAGAGAATACCTAGGAAAGAGTCATACCTTCAATCATCACCAAACAGGAATAAGCAAATCCTATTGCATGAATGAGAGAGACCACATAGGAGGGCAAAACTTCTACCCTACCCAAGACTAATGAGGAACCCCCACTTCAGGTGTCAAAGGGCAATTTAGACTTCTGCCTCCACCCGGTAGTAACAAAGTAGTACTTTCCTTCCTCTTGAGCTGCCTCAGGGGGAAAAAAAAAAAACCATTGAAGCTGAAGATTTAAACAAGATCCAGTTTCATAATACAATATTCTAAGAATGTCATTCTAATTCACATTATAATTAAATTTCTGAAAAGTAAAGACAAAGAAAAATCCTGAAAGCAGCCAGAGAAAAGCCACAGCCAGAGTAAGAAAACAATTAGAGTGACAGTGGATCTCTCACCAGAAACTATTGAGGCCAGAAGAAATTGGCACAATATTTTTCATGTGCTGAAAGAATTGTCAGTCCAAAACTGTGCACTCAGAAAAAGGAATGAAGAAGAAATGACTTTTGCAGATGACAGACATCTAAGTGAATTTGTCACCAGAAGGCTTATCCCAAAAGGAGGTTCTTCTAAATAGGAAGGAAAAAATAAATTAAGTGAAACCTTGAAGTATCAAATAGAAAATATTCAAAGGGAAATATGGTGACGGTGTGAGTAATGAGGGGTAAAGAAAAAATGTGATGGGAATAAAAAAGGGAAACAAAACTTATGTATTTAGGGGGTAAGGGATTGTGGGGTAGGTAGGGGAATGGGAAAAAATGAGACTTAAATTGTGTCATATACTGGTACAAATTCCCAATATCACGTGTGATCATGATATCATGTGTATATACAATGTACCAAAAAAGATAAAAATTTTTTAAAAATTACATGTCATTTTGATGGACATTTGGGTTGTTTCCAGATTTAGCTATTACAAACTGTGCTGCTGTAAAGTGGATTTATTCCATCTTGAAATCTGGTTCAATATTTGGAAATTCAATGTAATCTACAATATTAACCTTTTAAGGAAGATGGATCATACAATCATATGAATTAATGGAGAAAAAATTTTACAAAATTCAACATGTTTATGTTGAACACTTTCATAAAAAATAATAATTTCCTTAGCTAAATTATGAACTTCTGCCAAATACCTGAAACTAACAAATATTTTAAAAGAAAAAATATTATTTTCCCCTGAGAAAAGGGACAAAATAGGGTGCCCATTCTCACCACATATATCCAACAGTTTTTGCCATTGCAATAAATGGGGAAAAGGAAATAAAAGGCATAGACAAAGGCTGACCTTAATTAAAAGCACACAATTTTTAACAGAGGAAAATCTGAAAGAATCTACAAAAACATTCCCCAAACTAATAACTGAGCTAAGTAAGGTCACAAGATACAAAAGAAGCAAACTAAACACAGCAATACTTTTATCTACCATCAGTGAACACCAGAATTAATAATATAGTACAATTTATCATCACTTCAATAAAATAAAATGCTTAGACATGCATTTAGTAAAACAGGCTCAAAACTTGTGTGATGCAAACTACACGACACTGATGAAAAATCAATGAAAAATTTTAAAATACTCGTCTCTTGATGCCTTAATCTAGATGTTTTCTTCTGATATATCTTCCTGTTTCTTAATATGTTTTACTCTGTGTTCTTAAAAAAATCTATTGAGTCCTTAGTTGTAATTACTGAAATTTTCAATTGTAAAATATTACTTAATTTTGTTTCATAGTTTGCAGATTACTGAAATTCTCCAGTTTGCCATCCAATCTCTTGAACATGTTATTTTAAAGCTTCTGTCTAGTACCTAAGACATCAGGATATTTTGTTGATTGACACCTATCGCCTTGTTTTGATGAGAGTTTTTTTGCTTTGGAGTTGGATTTGATTTTCTTTTTTGTGCTTTTTAATTGTAATTGTTTTCCTGTTGCTTTTTGATCATGCTTGTTTTATTACTTGCCAGACACTGTGAATAAAAAACTATAGAAATGCCTTGAGGCTCTGCATGATATTATGGTCCTTCAGAGATGACTTACTTTGTTTCGACAGGTATTCAAAGCAAACACATAACTATAATCTGATTTTTAATCAAAGTTGAACTGGCGTGAGAAAGAATTTTGCTTTTTGTAAGAGTTGTCTATATTTCATCATGAGTACTAGTGCACAGTCTTTTACACTTCCCAAATGAAATATGGGTTGCCACTCAGGGCCCCTCCCTTTCAGTGGGCACTAAATTCCAGTATTGCTTCTTCCGCTGTACAGCACTGGTAGAAATTAAGCATATATTCTCAGTCTCTTCACTATTCTTCTGTTCAGCTTTTTAATGTTTCATCCTCTACTTTAAGAATCACCCAGCTTCTTGAGACTGAAAATGGCAACAAAACTTGCACTCATTTTTGTGTCGGTTTTTTATCTCCAGGATGATAACCTCTCAGCCTCTCTCTGCCTTGGTAAACCTCAGACACCTTCAAAGATGCATATTTTTAAATCATCATTTAAATAATTGCCACTTCTAGGCACTGCTCGTTGAAAAACTGATGAACAACTAAGCCTTACCAGAAGTGTCTTATTGATGATTTTTGAACAATTTCCCTAGAATGAATTATAGTCTCTCATAACCTCCATTTGTCAAATTGACCCCACTAACTTCTGGATCTCCATTTCATTAGTGCAACTGAGAGAGCCTATCCCCAATATTGCCAAGATGCTTAGAACATTTAGACGTTTTTTTATCTCAGAGAACAAAAGATGCTAAGTTGCTATATTAACTCACCCAAATTCATTTTTAATAAGTAATTTTATCCCAAGTCTAGACTTTTACTTTGTGTCTGAGAAGTCTATTTTATTCCAGACACAGAGACCATATACTTTAGCAATGTGTGGCTATAAAATAGCCAGATACTCCCAAAATAGCACTCAGATTACTTAATTTATTGAATCCCTGTCAAATGCAATGCATTATACTTTATGTGTTGAGAGATACAAAAATTACAGAAAGACAGTCTTATAGAGATCAGAAAAAAACATAGTCATAATCATTGTATAGTAGAATTTGCTCCAAATCCAGAGCTTTTGCTTCTTAAATCCTGTTTGATGTTCTTGTCATGATGAAGTGCTAGTACTAGTCCCCACCCCCTCCAAAACTGTCGTTTCTTCAAACTCTGGGGAATTTAAACTTTTTAAAACCTTTAGTAAATAAAATATATTTATGGAGTTGTGGTTCTTGTGATCCTAACCCAATAAAAGCATAACTTTTCTATCAGCCTTTTGGAAATAATTAGCATAGATAAAAAGACTCATTGATGCCTTCAGGAAATTGGTGGTATTAGAAATTGTCCTTTCTCTCTAGAAGTTTACATCTCACTTTAGAAGGGCATTTAAATGATCATACTCTAATGCAAAATGGTGCAAATTGCATTAAATATATGATATATGGCACACACATGAATCCAATGTAGTTACGTAATATATTCATGTACATAATATATGTGATCAAGGCAATCTGTTACATCTGCTTCCCCTGAGAGGTTATGAGTGTCCTGTGGCAAGAATTATAGCTTTTCATCATTTCCTCAGATAGAAATCTGCAATATAACACACTATTAAATGCATATGATCTTTCAAATTTATGCAACAGTGAAGATAATAAATTCCCTATAAATTCACAGGAAGGCAAAAAATTTTGATCTGAAGAAACATCATGAATATGCAGGTTGAGGTAGACGACTATTACAATGTGAGCTGAAGTAAATAGCATTTAGACAGACTGTGATATGGGATAGGATTCATATTAGCTTCCAACAGCTGCTATTACAGATTACCACAAACAGTGGCTTAAAACAACACAGATTTATTATCTTGTAGCTTCGGATATCACAAATCTGAAATTAGCCTAAAGCCAGTGTTGTCAGAGCTGTGCTCTCCCCGGAGCCTCCGGGGCAGCAGGTCGTTCTCTGCCCTTCTCCCTTGCAGAGGCCACCTGAGCACCTCAGTCTGTCACACCCTCCTTCAGAATGGGCCACGTCAACTCCTGCTCCTGTCGCCACATCTTCTCTTTCTCCTCTTGATCCGACTGCTTCCCTCTCATACTAGGACCCTTGTGATTAGACTTGACCCATTCACAGAACCCAGGACAATCCACGATCTTTCACATAATTATATGTTAAAACTCCTTTGCCATGTAAACTAATGTCCTCACTACTTCAGGGGTTTGGGACAGGGACATACTTGGAAGGCTGTTTTTCTGTCTACTGTAGATGTTTCATGCAGAAGTCTCAAGCAGTGATCCTCAAGTGTGGTCTCTAGGCCAGAGGCATCCCCATCACCTGGTAATAGTTCAGAAGTGCAAATTCTCTGGCCTCGTTCCAGGCCTACTAAACTGGAAACTCTGGTGAGGCCCCGAAGTCTATGTGATAGCTAGCCCTCTGGTGTGAACTTTTTAGAACTTTCAACGATGCAAGCATCCCGCTGTGGCACATATGCCATAGGTTCGCCACCACTGCCCTACAGCTTGAGAGCCACTGCCTTGGAGTTGGGAGAAAGGCAAAGAGGGCTGTCAGTCAGCGCACTGCACAGAGACAGAGGATTCTCAAAGTATCAGAACACAGTGACCACACTGATGAGCTCCATCACCAGAGCCTAGAATCTCAAGTTAAAGGTCCCAGAGCAGTTAAATGCCTGGATCCCAATGTGAATTGACATTGTTCTTGCACAGTTCCAAAACAGCTACTAACTGAAAATTCTCTTCATTTCACAAATTCATAAATTTAACAGATTGACCTAGAAAAAATAATTTCTCATTTAATTCTGTACATTAAAAATTTATTATAAAGATTCCTCGATCATAATACAGAAAATATATAAAATATAGAGATATTCAAAAGATTAATTAGTAACATTTAATTTCAGAACATCTTTCTCATACTAGCTATAATAGCATCTGTAATTCATCAGTAATTTTACCATTTCCATTTTTTTCTCTGACAAGAAGCATAGTAGGGAATTCTTAGTGCTATCGCTAGAAGACTGGGTGCCCCACAGAAAAGAATTGCAGGTGACTGCCCAGGGAAGGCACATTTAGGGCAGAGGGCAATCCCCTTTGCAGGGGCAGAGAAAATGAACCATTTAGAATTGTGCTCTCGTGGAGGCAAACAGGAAACAGGAAACTCTCTGTCAGCCATTCTTACCCTGCAGGAAAAGCAGTAGGAGGAGCCATATCAGTTCGTCTGACCCAGCTTAGAAAATAAGATAGGTTATTCAGTCTGTAGACCAAGGCTGGTGGGGAGGGTGCAGACAAACTCTGCATCCCAAGGCAACTCTCTCTCTCACAACCAGATAACATCCATTCAGCCTTAATACTGAACACTGAGGAAGTGAAAAGGAATGTATACTCAAAACACATTAATTAGGTTTTAAACAAAAGAGAGATAACAGTATTGTCACACAGCAGTAAACAAGCAGAGGACAAGCTACCTTTTATCTCCAGAACTGGAGAAACATTAGTCTTGGTCACCATCGTACTCAAGTGCAAAATGAGCAGGAGTATAAAATATATTACAGCACCCCCTAGCAAATACAACAGTGATAAGAAAAGCTAACTCAAGCCTCCGAACATACGGTATTATTGTACCTAGCCTCCTGAACTCGGCAGAGGATGACACTCACAGTTTGAAAATTGTATTGGCATTTCCTCACAAAATTAACAATATTCCAGAAGAAATCTGAGTTCTCAAAAGAAAATGAAGCTGTGAAGTGTAATAAAATCTATCAATGTATAAATATGCTTATGACTGAACATTCTAGAATTCTTCAGGGCGCTGAAAAGATTCAGCATAGGAACTGTTATTCAGACATAGTATAAGGGATCTATGCCATAAAATCATATCTTCAGATGGAAATGAATGAGTTTAAGTTGCATATGAGGTGATGTTTGAACAGTGGCTCTGACTCCTGCCAAGTCCAGCCGGCTGTTGCATGACTGAAGATGGCTCCACATGTGTCCCCTCCACCCCTGTCTACTAGCGACAGGACAACTCAAAGGACAAAACATACAATCACTTTTTTCTTCATCCTCAGCTTTTCCCTCTCGCCCACCGTACTGCTAATATTAGTTGTCAATTTGAGAGGATTGAGAGATCCTAGAAAAGTGGTAAGCTATGCTCCTGGGTGTGTCCCTGATGAGCTTTCCTGAAACAGATGGTTAACTGATGGGGGAGGCTCCCCCTGAATGTGAGCAGCACCACTCGATGGGCTGGGGCCCCGGACAGCAGACATTTCGGAAGAAAGAGAAGCTTGCTTGTGTGCAAGCTCAGCTCTTCCTGCGCGAGCGGGCTTTCTGCTGCCGCCATGGCCCCGGACATCAGATTCTGATTTGTTCAGACTTTGAACATTGAATCAAACCCCAGGACGCTGCCAGGGCCCCGGCCTTTGACCAGGGCTGCATCATCGGCCCGTCTTGTCCTGAGGCTTCCAGGCTCTTGGACTGAGAGCTGTTGATGTTCCAGGCTTCCTAACCGGCAGACGGCCACTGAAGGGATGTACAGCCTCTGTGTGGGGCTCAGTCTGACAAACCCCACTAGCAGGTCCTCTGCATTCTATCTGTTTCTCTGGAGAAGAAACAGATCTAGTGATGATATCCTCCCCTCAGTGCACAGTGTCTATCAGCTGACGCTCTCGCTCGTTCTACCTCTGAAGATGCCCGTGTATCTGCCTCCCTCATGCCCCGTCCCACGTTTCCCTCCAGTCAACTCTCTCTCAACTACAAACACTGCCTCTTGACTCATATCTAACTCCTTGAGTTCTTGGCCAGAAGACCCAAGTTCTCTCAGGATATTAGGTCAAACATCTCTCGTGTGTCTCTATCATTACCCTGGGCACGTGTGTATGTGTGTGTGTGTGTGTAAATGATTCCCTCATCAATGTTACCTTCTCACTTTATTTTTAATGCGGTCAACGTGTCCGATTATGTTACTGAGATATAACTCCCATATCATAAAAGGTACAAGTCTCAAGAGCACAGCTCCATTAATTTTCACAGATGGGTACCGCTGTAGCTACACCCAGTTCGTGCTATCAAACACTTCCAGCACCTCGGAGGGCTCTCTCTTGCACCCTCCTAGTCGGCACTTTGACACCCAAATGTAACCATAGTTATTTTAACTTCCATCGCATAGATGCATTTGCCCACTTTTAACTGTAAATGGGACCATACAGTATATACTCTTTCACATTACACTCTGCAAATAAACCACAATTTGCTCATCCTCCTGTGAACATCTGTGTCGCTTCCCCTTCAGAGCTATAATGGGGGAAGCTGAGAAGAACATTGTTATACATGTTCTTTTGACATTTACTCTCGTTTCTATTGAGTAAAGTCCAGAATTAGAACTGCTGAGCCATAAGGCAGGTAGATGTTTTACACTATTATGTGACTGCTCACCTGTTTTCCGAAGTCCTTACGTCACTTTCTAAGACTTTAAATTATTCCAATACGTATGCTATTTTATTGTTAGATTTCTTTATGTGTCCTTCCCTCAACCATACTGAGCTCATCAGATGTAGTGCCCTATATTGCTTTACCCATAGATAGGTGGATAGATAGATAATTAAAATGAGATATTTTGCACACAAGTAAAAGATTAGATGCACTCATAGTGTGTGATGGGAGGTGGCTAGGATTGTTCTGTATCATCGGAGGAAAATCTATGACACAATTAATCCTCCTCTGCCAACACCTCAGCCATACAAAGGTGTGGACATTCAGATCAGTTCCCTGCACTGTCCCGTCCCCACTGAATCATCCCCAAAGTCCAGGAGCAACTTTCTGCCCGGGCTCACTGGTTTTAAACTTGCTGTCATTCATTTGGTCATCATGAAACTCCCGGAAAATGGAAGAAGCTAGAAAGCCTCCGTCAGTTCTCTGTTTTCTGCTTGGTGCAGATTCCCTGTGAAATGTGCTGAGGAAAGTGAGCCCCTTAAACGGCCGTCCTGCCTTCTGAGGTGGAATCAATTAGTGCCAAAGTCATCCACCTCGACTTGTAGATAAAAACGCCTCCCCGAGACCAGAGAACACCACAAAGACGCCTGTGCCTTGATGTGTTTGTGCAGATGGAGGGGATCAGTTACACAAACACAGGGAGTGCAGATAGGGTTACGGAGGAAGTCCTCCAAGGGCCGCCAGCTCCCCCTGAAAGTGAATTTCTTGTCCTTCCTGTTTTTGCTTCTGAGTATTAAATTTTTCACTACTCTTATATTTCTGAAAATGCTGTGTCATCAACTGTTTTCTGCTCCTTTTTGCGGGAACTATTTTCCACTTTCTGATGTTCCTTTTAATAAAACATAGACTCCACAGAGTTTCAACAACCACATCCAAGAGAAACCCTCTGTAACCCCAAAACCATAGACCTCCTTAGACTGTGGTCGAATAAAACTCCGAGATAAAGTTGTATAAAACTGTGGGGAGTGGGAAATATATAATGCTATTGTTTTATTTTACTCCAAGAGGTAAAATTAAAGTGTCCTTTGGTTCTAACTTTTTTATTAAGAAAAGCTGCATTTGGCTTACCCACCTTATTCAACAGGAGGGGTCTGACTTGATAGCAGGCAACCACTTTGTGCAACAGAGGCATCCAACTCTCCATCTTGAAGAGATGCATCCAGACGAGCGCAGTGAGTGTCTCTAAATGCCTCACCTTTCCCCAGGCCCATTTCCCCTCTGAACATCACCATGAAATGACTACAACTACAATTCACCAAACCTGGCAACCTGTTACCACAGACTGGGTAGGAAGCAGAGTGTAATAATCCAGTCACCTTATAAGGAAAATTTTGCAGTTGAAGGCTATTTGCCCTGTGGCATTTTTACAGGTTTTACAAGTGTCCTTCCCACCCCCCCCACCCCCAAGCCACAGCGATGCCACTCCCCACTCAGGATTCCCAACAGAGATGAGATGGCATGTACTCTCCACTAAAACACGCCTGTTTACTTAAACACTGAACCAAGAAATGGTGACAAAGGTAAGACAGATATGTGTGGAAAGGGTCCGTGAATTATTTTTTAAGACAAAAATATGTAATTCATAACTGAATATCTGCTATGAGGTGGGCCCCTTTTTTTCAATTACAGTTTAGCAGTGCATATCAACTGCACGAACAATAGGCCTGTTTGTGACATTTTTACACATGCACATAACACACTTGTTATCCACCTCCCTGTTGCTTTGTCTTACCCACCCCTTCCCCTTTCCCTTCCCTAACAGAGTTAACTTCATGACCTCTCTTGTCTTAGATTTCACTCCTCTATCTCCTCTTCCTGTGATAACTCTATCTTTCCCTCTTCTTCCCCCCTAACACATATACACATCCTTCTTCTACCTTGGGAATGTTGGTCCCAGTATAATTGCATCGCATCTAACTGATGTTGCTAATCCAAACAACCCCAAGATATACACAGTCACAGCACAGCTGCTCAGGCTAACTCAGCACTGAGCTTGTGAGCGCCAGGCTACACTGGGCTCACACTACCTCTGCCATTTTTCACACTGTCCTTCAAGCAGTTCAAGAATTCACACTGTCCTCTCAGGACTCAGCCACAGAACAACTGCAGTTCAACCAGTCATCATGTTTTTTAAAAATAAATTTGATTCCAGAAAGGTTTAACTAATAGTAACAATACTAATAATAAATCTAACTATAACAATTAGAGTACATTGTACAATCCCACCATACTAATTTTACTTTACCCATTTAATTAACAGGATTGTACACATGGCACAGGCACATTAATTTAACATTTGGGATTTTTTCATTTAACATTATCCTAAGTATTTTCTGCTGTCTCCAGTCTTAACTAGAAGTAACTGTCCAAAGTTTTATGTGGAATTCACCTAAGTTTGTCCTCACTGTGTCAACTGGATAGCTTATCAATTCTAAGATTACACTACTAACTTGTACAATTTAAGATACACAGTTTTTAAGCCAGCAAAAGTGGGAACACAGTTCTAGCCCTGGCCAAGTTGTTAAACCCTATAAACCCACACTTTTAAAAAGCTGAAGACATTATGGCCTAGAGTATCAGCTGCAACACGCGGATGAACTTAAAAAGCCTTCGCTTCTTTTGATTATCTGCCAGCAGGATGAAGCTGAAGGAGGTGTGGCCTGTACTTCCACAACACGTGGCCTATACATCCAACAAACAAAGGGGCTGTCGATCTCGGAGGCGGAGCGCCCAGCGCTGGAACTCCGACTTCTCTGCGGGGCCAAGAACCACGGTGAAAACGCATTGGAAATGGTAACAAGAACTTGAGTTCGCGGAGGCTGAGGTGGTTTTCTGTGGTGTGGGCTCATGAAATGTACTTAAATAAAAAAGCCATTCCCTTAAAATACGGAAACATTAAAAGTAGACATGACGAAATATAACAAGGGGTTGCTGTAGGGGAACGAAACACTGGATGATACTGTTTCTGGCTTTATATTTTCTGTATTTTTCAGTCTTTTTACTTGATTTAATAATGTTAGTAACTGCCACTTCAGTGTTTACCATGTAGCAAAAACTCTTTCGAGTCCTTAATATACTACTCAACCATTTATTATCACAACCTTAACACGTAGATATTATTACAGTTCTTATTTTACAGCTGAGGAAGCGGAAGCAAGAGCAGTTGAGGCACTTGCATGAGGTTACAGAGCAAAAAAGCAGAGGAGCAAGGATGTCTAATTCAGGCTGGCCTGCTCCAGAGTCTCTACCACCTTACCCTATATGCAGCCCTTTAAAAAATAATACAGTAGGCTTTGCAAATACATTTAAACAGTGACATTTAAAATAATCAACTGTCTGGCTTCCTGTTGCAATGGTATTTCATTATGTTTGCAGGACTCTAGAACCTCTGGCGGCCCCGCATAGTACCGTGTCCATCACTGTCACCATTAGCATCCTCACCATCACCAGCAATGCTGATGCCACCATCCTTTAAAAACCCTTTTTGAAGTTTCAGTGTGTGTGGAACACTGTATCAGGCACCCCGGGCGACACAAAGCACGTACAACACATGTCTTTGCCTCGTGAGAATAGCAGAGCTTGCCTGAGAACAGGTGCAGAGTGAAAGGTCTCCATGGAACACCAAGAGAGCATTTACGTAAATATCTGTACAATATACTCAAGAAATAAGACGGCTCCCACCTGAAATACAAAGGTTATTGTAGGTAATGCATACTAGCAGGCTTTTATTTATTTAAAATAATCACTTCAGATCCATTTTCTACTCCACATTTCCAGGCATAAAGCTTCATAGAGAAAAAACCTGAATATTAAATAAAGTCAACTATACATATTACACCATTCATTTATGATGGTTTCAGGATGGGTTGCATAATCCTCTAAGTCTCAATGTCAAATTACAAATAACTGTTTTCACATGTAATGATAATTTTCTTCAGTGACTGTAAAGAAAAAAGATTCTGATATTTATCCTGCAAAACATTCTGGAGACCATTGGTAAAAGAAGATTTCTTGTTCAAATCAGTTGACACAAACTGCAAATAATTTAAGCAGACCGCAAGTCTATAATCAAGCAATGATTTTGCCAACTTACTCAAATGGGTACCACCCTTGGCTCTTTCATTTTTTGAAACCTACCTGATTTTTTGTTATAATATCCTAAAAGCACACATACATATTTGTAAGAATCAAAAACTTTCTATTAATTTAAAATATTTTGAAATATTTTATACACCTACATTTACCATCAAATATATGCTAAAGGCCAACTAGTGAAATGAAACCTAAGAGATTCCCTTAGGAAATTGCCTTAGTAAATAATAAAAATTAATCCCAAGTGGTATACAAACTGTATGTGAAGTATTGCTCTGACATGATGTGAAGACACAGTTTGTGCTCCTACAATTTTAGCTATCTCTATGATATCTTGTTTGGACTATTAAATTATTCGGCAGGTTCCTTTTCAGAGATAATTGAAAGTAAACTTCCATGAATTTGGAATCTGCAGTGTTTGAATCAACAATAGCTTCAGGTTAGCGCTAAATCCCAGTCATTCCGAGGCTTCTCCAGGTTCCGCAGCTGCCGTGTGGCTTTCCAGGCTGCCTTGCCCTTGATTCCCATGACTGCTACCGCAGAGAAGCCCTTCGCTGGAGTGAATTTGCTCTCCTCTTATATCACGGCAATTTTTCCGCATGTTTGATGTTTTTCTGTGACTTTAATTTTCATGAATTCATACATCCAGCTTTTCACTTATTCCATTTATAAAGTCACCAAAATGTTTTTTTACTTATAATTTAAATACAGATTTCCTCAAGTTTCTTTCCCATAAAAAATTAAAATCATTTTCATACATTCACTTGTTTTGATACCTTTTAAGCTTTAAATATCTTGCCAATATGATTTCTTTTGTAGAAATAGAGCTATAAATTAAAATTAAAGTCACCAGAGGTCACATTACCTCAGATGAAGTCTGTACTCTTTCACTCAGCTCTGTCTTATTACCTTTCACTCCTCAAAATGATTCTCTCTAATATTCAAGCTGAAGCCATTATTCTGAGCTCCTTTTTCTCCCTCTTCTTTTTTCCCTAGTTTGTTGTTGTTTTTCTTTTGCTTTTTTGAAACAGTCTTACCATGTAGTCCAGCTGTCTTGAACTACATATAACCTAACCTTGCCTTGAATTCAAGATCCTCCTCTCTCAGCCTCCCAAATTCTGGGACAACAGGTGTGTACCACCACACCCAGCCTTTAGAATTCTCCTGTACAAAATGGGTTAACAGTCTTAATTTCCTGTTGTCAATTAAACGTGAACATTTCTAGCCTAAACATTACCACATACTAGGTGCTCAAAAATAGGAGAAGGTGGGCCAGAGATTTAGCTCAGTGGTTCCAGTGTCTGCCTAGCAAGCGCAAGGTCCCTAGTTCAATCCGGTAACCACATACAACAACACCGGGTGCAGTGACTCACGCCCACCAGCAATCAGTACCACATACCACAGTGCCGGGCGTGGTGGCTCACACCTGTCATCTCAGCACTCGGGAGGCAGAGACAGGAGGATTACTGAGTTCGAGGCTTGCCTGGGCTATATATTGAGCACAGCGTCAGCCTGAACTATAAAGTGAGACCCTGTCTCAAAAAAAAAAAAAAATAGGTGAAGGCATACAAGTCATACAGACATACAGGGGCGGTCTCGGATCTTGGAGAACGGGACACCATTGCCCTCTCTGAGCCTGTTTCCGGAGTCCTGTCAGATGACCTCCACCTAAGCCTCCCAGCACAGTATCAGCACAGGCCAGGTTCAAAGTAAGCACGTGTTGCTATCACAGGGTTTCACAAGCCTGTGTAATTTATAAAGAAATCCATTTCTTACAGTTCTGGTTGCTATAAAGTCAAAGATGGAGAGATTGTATCGTCAGTGCTTTTTTTAGTTTTATTTTTTATTAGTACATGTCTGTAGTATGTAGTGATTGCACTCCTCGTGAGGAGCTGATACACATATACAACATGTCTCAATTCTTTTTCCATCTACTTCTCCTCTCCCCCACCCTTCCCTTCATCTTGTCATTTCCTTCCCATTTACAAAAGTTCTGCGACCCTACTTCTTACTATTTACCTTTTAATTTGCACTTTATCTGTATTCTGAGTTGCTCATACAAGAGAAACTTTGCTATATTTAAGTGCAGGACAGCCGATCTGAAGTCCGGCTCCCTGGGAGTGCGGGGTGAGCACGACGCAGACAGGACGGTGAGTGCAGGGCCAAGGCTGCCCTGGCCAAGTGTCAATGGCAACACTGTGCAGCAATAATTCAAACACAGATTACTCAATTTCAAAAGCTTACTGTGGTGTTCTCACCCCAGCAGATGCTGGGATGGACCTTAAACCCTCAAAGGAGAGCTGGCGAGGCTAAATACATAAAGGATGCCACACTGTTTCCCCAAATGAATACGCAACATTGAATTCACCTGTTTCCAGTAGAGACAGGAACATAATTTTTATATGATAAATACAACAGAGTGCTAAAGTGGACATTTCAATTCCTTACCAGATTTACTAGCACAGATACTTAATGCCAAGGAGCAGAGGAAGGGACAAGCAGGGAGACAGCTGAGGAAGGCAAAAGGGGAAAAGAAATCCACAGGAGGAGGAGGAAGAGGGACCACAGCGAGATAGAAGAAATAGCACCATGAGTATCTCGGGAAAATTACAAACTCATCCAAGAAAGAAAGAAAGTCCAATGCTGGTGAATCAAACCCAGCAGGGAGAGGAAAGCAAACTAATTTACTAAGTATCAGGCACTCTGGGCTGGGTGTTTCTTCCCTGTAATTATTACCCCTACACTTGAGATTAAGAAAATAATCTTTACACGGTGATCTGAGCCAACATTCAGCCAGGACAACCTCAGAGAAAGGAATAAGACTTTTTGAAAACCCACTGCCGTTATTCCAGTTGACCCTTGTGATCTTGATCTCATCAGCACTGTGATAACGAGAAGGTCTCTAATCAAATACAGATGAGGAGTGAGAGCTTCAGCAGCCCCCGGAAATACACAATCATCTTGAAAACTGTGGCTTACATATAGTAGATTGCACCTCAGAATACCTGAATTTAATTGTGTAAGTTAGACATTATTACTAAAGAACACTCATTTTCAGTTCCAACCCATTACCTTGGAAATATCCAGTCTTCTCTCCTGCTTTGGCTTCTTACTGGGAGCTGTTGATGTCCTCAGGATTCATACAGCTAATAGAATTCTTACCAAAAAATGGATGGAAGAAAATGACTGTCTGGGAGAATTTTAGTATCTAAGCTTCTTGTGATGTAAAGTGAATATATCTTGATTATTTTCTTATGAGACTATGTTTGGTTCTTCAAATTTAACTGTGGCTTGTTAGGACTTTTTCCTTCCACGCATCTATGAGCAGCCTTCACAACATCTAAATTTTCGCAAATGCCTCACTAATGCTAATGCTCTAAGTTAAGGCTCAGAAATGCTCTTTGTGTTTGCTTAAAAAAAATAAATATCACCCACAGTCTTCAAGCGTTTCTGGAATAACTGGCAGGGTGAGGGTTTGCTGGGACTAGAACCCAGAGCTTTGCACTGAACTCAACTGCATCTCCCACTTTTGCTATTGTTTTTTGGAGACAGGTCTTCCTAAACTTCCCAATCTGAGCTTGAATTTGTGACCTTCTACCTCAGCCTCCAAGAGTGCTGTGATTATAGGGTGCACCACCACACCCATTTTGGAATCAATTTTTTTTAACTAATAGAATTGAGTAGAGAGGATTAACAAGACAGTATTACATTTATTTTTTTTCCATAACATGTCTATTACCACTGCTCTTGCCTATATAGATAGT
The DNA here is from genome assembly GCA_004025085.1 of Thryonomys swinderianus. Taxonomy (NCBI): domain Eukaryota; kingdom Metazoa; phylum Chordata; class Mammalia; order Rodentia; family Thryonomyidae; genus Thryonomys; species Thryonomys swinderianus. The sequence continues at coordinate 39,738 of PVIC010002830.1, forward strand.
GAATTTTGTGGTCACACATTTTGAAAAGTAGACAAGGAGTTATACTGCAATTGGATTTTCCCCAAATTTAGTAGAAAACATAATTATAGATGACTCAGGATTTGGTGACATCATTTTCTTAGCAGTATTTTTGTGATATATAATAATTGCACTCACGTTGGGGAATTGGTACATATACATATACATATCACACCTTAACCATTTTCACTGCTTCTTCCCTCTCCCCCATTCTGTCTCCTTGCATCTCCACAGCCCCTTCCTATCTCTACAAAGCCTATGTCCCTGCTAAGTAAAATAAATCTGACACAAAAGGTTAAATAGCAAATGGCTTCTTTAATATGAGAAAATAAAAATTAATTAAAAAGCAAAATAAAAGATGGATGATCAGAAACAGAGAAGGTGCTAAAATAGTCCTGAGTCCCCCTCCTTTTTTACGCTCATTTAGTGTTCCCTTATCTCTTGTTTGGATAAGCTCCTTACCTAGTTTCTCTGCCCATAACTCCCCCCACTTCACCTGTCCTGCGCCTGCTGCCAGAATGAGGTCCACGAAGCACACCTCTGTTCAGGTCATGTCCCTCCTCCTAGGCTCTCTCTTGCCTGAAGAATTACGGTCTAATGTCCCTGGTATAGTATTAAAGACTTCCCAAAGTTCAACACCGGCCAAGCTTTTTTGCTCAACACCTCAAATCTATTCAGTGACCAACAGCGAAAGTTCAGGCTCATCGCTTACTGCATGTGGCAGGCATCCTCAGGCCTCGATATCCTGTTCATTTCATTTCTTCAGACTCAGTTGTCCTTCTATTCTTCAGCTACCAAAATCCAACTCGTTCTCTCCACATTAAATTTTACCATATAAAATATCATCTCAGAGATTCCCAGGTAGAACTAATGCTTCCTTTCATACTGCTAGTAAATATCTACTTCTCTGTACATCTAGATGGTTGATGGTTTCCGTATATATCTCTGCTACTGGTCCACAAGCTTTCTGAAAGTAGGGGTTGAAGATTTCTTTCTTTCATGGTGGTGAATCCAGGGTGTCACACTGAATAAGAGGTCAATAAGTAAATAGTGAATGGTGTAAAGTACTCCTTGAATCATTAGCAGCTTCTGAATCAACGGAAGGAAATACTTTGAAGTTGAAGAATTGGGAAACTTGCCTCCACTCCTTTGGAGCACAGAGAACAAGCAGATGAGCTTCTCTAGCAACGCACACTTTGTTTCCCCGCGTGAAGATGATGGACAACACACTGCACAACTGGACTCCCTAAAGTGTTCATGAAAGAAGCTACCTTCCCTTCCTTTAGCCCTCACCTGTACCATGGTTACCCTTAGCCCAATTTGCTCAGTGTCAAGCACATAAGAGATGTATAATAAATACTTGTCCTGGTCCCTCCCTGAGCCAAAAGCCCAGGCAGCTGTGGACCTCAAACTGTGATGTTCTGTGAATAGGAATCAGGGTTTTCAGAGCAGGTCAGGTCCAAACGCCAGCTATCAACCCAGCATACTTAGGCAAAATGCTGGAGCCTGCCAGGGTTGGGCAGAAATGAAGGGGCAGGAAACGTGGTGAGAAACATCGAAGAGACCAGAGTGGGTGGGTAGTGTGGTGTAAAGACCCAAGACATCCCTTAGTGGGCTTGGTGGGCTGTGGAATCTTTCACTTGGAGGTTGAACTTGTGCTTGTGACCCTGGTGATTCCTGGCAAGCCATAGGGCTTGGATCCCAGCATAAGTTAAAGCATCCCTTACCAAGTCAGATGCACTCAAAGCCATGGTGAAAAAGAAGTTCATTTTCATCACCCACCATACATTGCTGGTAAGAATCCCAGTGAACAACAAAGAGGTTGAAGGGAAGCTTGGAGACATGGGATGTCTTTATATCTTACTGTGTCAGCATATTGTGATGCTTTTAAAATACTAATTTAGCATCCTTTTATTTTTTAATTGATTTGATTGATACATTTTATATATACATTATGAACACATTCAACATTGAGAATTTGTACCTGTACTTGACACATCTTGATTCTCATTTTTTCCCATTCCCTGGCCCTCCCTACAACCCCACCCCATACATACATGTTTACACACACACACACACACACACACACACACACACATGAATTTTAGAGTTTTTTGAGCTGTTATGAGATAAGAGAAGATTTTCAAAAGGACAATCCCAAGTAAAATTATAACTGTTCTAAGAGCTGGCTAACAGAAGATTCTCAACTACATAGCATCATGAACTAGAAATTTAGCCCTTCTCTCAGAACCAAAGCTGAATACAAAAGGAAAACCATCATTCTTGTTCTGAATTGTAGAATTCTGATTGTAATGAAATTTACGAGAAGTAAATGTCCCATAAAACAGCTCATGGCTCCCTGATTATGGGGAAGTGGCTACTCCTACTTCCTCAAAACAGACCTGGAAAATAGATCCTCATGAGGCATCACAAAGGAAGATTTTTTAACATAACTCATGATCAAAGTCTCTGGCTGCCTGTTTAGGGAAGCTCTCCGGGCTGTGTTTACCAACTCCCTGCCTCTCTTCCTCCTAAACACAGAAGAAAAACAAAATGGAATGCTGAAGTGCCTTTCAGAAAACCTCATGCAATGTCAGAACTAAAATCAGAGACAATAAGAACTACAGAAACAATGAAGTTACTAGGTTCAGATGGAGGTTGACATATAAGCAAAGGAAATGTCCAAAACAGGGAGAAGAAAAACACAGGCCTCTTAAATATTTTGACTGTTTGTTCCCCAGGAGCTTTAAACATTACCCCATGTATTTAGATTAGTATTCATTCTCTCACTTTTTAAGAAAGAGAAGTTATCTATAAAAATAACCATAGGAGGCAATGGGAAGGCACCTTCAATAAGATTTATGTGGCATCTGTTTGATGCACATGAAGGGAGTGACATCTCTGAATGGGGAAGCGGAGACTATCCAGGGAAGGCATGTGGACTGTGGGTCCAGGGTCTTGGCAAGCAGAAGGAAAGGGCATTCAAAGAAGACAGCAGTGGGCTGGAGGGTTAGGTCAGTGGTTCCGGCACCTGCCTCGCAAGCACAAGGACCTGAGTTCGATCCCCGGTAACCACATGTAATGCTGGGCGTGGAGACAGGCCCACCAACAATCAACACCGCATACCACAATGCCGGACGTGGTGGCTCACGCCTGTCATCCCAGCACTCGGGAGGCAGAGACAGGAGGATTGCTGAGTTCGCGGCGGCTTGCCTGGGCACCATAGTGAGCTCAGGGCCAGCCTGAACTACAAAGCGAGACCCTGTCTCAAAAAGCAAAAAGCAAAAAAAAAAAAAGAAGACAGCAACGGGGACAAAGGCAGGAAGGCAGTTTAGCTTGGCTGATGGATAAGATTCATGAAGGATGACAGCAACGAAAAACTGGAACCAAAAAGTGAGCGGGGCCTTGTCTCAGTCACTTTCCCCACTGCTGGGACACAATCCCCGACGAGCACAGTGCAAAGGAGGAGACGCTTATTTCGCCTCACAGTTCCAGTCCGTGGCTGGGAGTCTCAGACGTGGTCAGGGCATGGAGGGAGGACCTACCGTGGAGGAAAGCTGCCCGTGCCACGGCGGCCAGAGAGCAGAGAGAGAAGAGACGAGCTGGGCAGGGAGACAGCCCCGTCCGGTCATGGCCCAGCACCCTGCCGCTTCTCAGACCTCACTTCCTAACGGCAAGTCAGCTATGAGCTCATCGGTGGGCCAGTCCTCTGGGGAGCAGAGCACCTCGACGACCCAGTCGCCTTGCACGCACGTGAGGCCTGTCCCGTACACCTGAGATCTAACCCATAAGCCAGGAACACAGAAACCAAAAAGTTCAGGCTGTGTTCAAAAACAGTATAGAATCGTTGAAGGTTTATGGGCAGTAATGGAATCCAGGGTGTGATTTTTTTTTTTTATTGGTGGTTCCTTTTCCAGATGAGGAAGCAGGGGATATATTAGGCCAGGTAAAGAAAGAGGAAGAAAGACCATTTGAAAGATTTTTGTAAAAGTCTGGTGAAAGAGGATGTATTAGTTATTTTCTCTCACTGCTGAGACAAAGTACCTGACATAAAATTGCAGGGGAAGGGGTTTATTTTGGTTATAGTTCATAAAATTGTCAGTCCCTAATCAGCTGGTTCCAAGACAAGGATGGCAAAGAAGCCTCACAGAGCAGAAACAACAGGGCACACACAAGGCAAGAGAGGCGGTTCATGGGTCCACAGCATAGCGACAGCAGCGAGGGGAGAGAGCTCACCACATCTTTCTTCCTCTTTTATCCCGCCAGACTACCGGTATTAGGACGGTGCTGAACCTCTCACTCAATGCCTTTAATCCCAGCATCACACGTTCCAGATTCAGCCACCTCTGACCAAATCAGGCTTTGTGACATCCAGACCTAAGTCATAGCTTTCCTCCCCTCCCCCGCCAAGGCTCACATACATTCCTTCATGTAAAAGGCATTCAATCCATCTCTAAGAGTTGCCAAAGTCCAAAGGTTTCAGCACGGCTGAAAATCCAAACCCCAAGTCTCTTCTGAGATTTAAGGCAAACTCTTAGCTGTGAGCCCCTGTTTTTGAAAAGAACGTTAAAACATTTCCAACATTCAATGGAACAAGATAGACATTATCATTCCAAAGGTACAAACAGGAAAATACAACAGAATGGGACCAAAGTAAGTGCAAAATCCAGCAGGACAAATATTAAGTCCTGTAGTTCCACGTGTAGCATCCAAATTATGAGCTTCACAAGGCTTGGGTGGCCCCGCCCCGGTGGCTTCTGGTGGCTGTAGCTCCCGTAGCTTCCCTCCTTGTGATTCTCCTCAACGATCTATGCTCCTGGCTTCTCCAAACCTCTGGGGTTTCCACTGTACCTTTGGCTTTACCTTCACATTTCCACACACTGCCCTCTGAGTAGTATGCTGCCCAGCCTCCCAAGCTTTCTTCTGAAGTCAGAAGAAAGGTGGAAACTCTCCTGATGCCATGACTCTTGCATCCTGCATATTCCTAAGACCAGAGCTGTGTGGGTGATACCAAGGTCTGCAGCCAGCTGGAGCAGCAGTAGCCAGTCTGCCGTCTCTCTTAGCTGCAGTGCCTGTTAACCAAATCCCCAGGAACAACTTCTCTAGGCCGCTGCCATTTTAGATCGCCTCTCGGAGCCTGCTGCTGTCTTGGGACGCCTCTGCAAGGCCACCGCCATTCTGGAACGTGGGGAGGCTGCTGCCATTCAAGAACATGGCGTCCTGGGACTTTATTCTCAAAGCAAAATCTTTCACCTTTACAACTAGGAGACTGCAAAGAGTGGAGTTCTGCTGCTTCCTGTGAGGCTCTCAGGCATCTTTTCTATTCTGTTCCTTGGCAGCAATCAAGATCTCCTCTGCTCCATCTTTGCCGTTCACAGCTTTACTAGAGCTTCTTTTCTGGCTCAACTCAAAACATCTTAAATCATTCTGCTGGGGTCTTTGCTTTTGATTCTCAACACAGATCTGGCTAAAAGCCCCCAACAGGAGCCAGGCCACCACTCAATCTCTGACTGCTTTGAATTTTTTTTCTGCAAGATTAATTACTCCACCACCTCTAATCTCAGTCTCGGCAAAGTCTTTGGACATGAACAATATGCAGGCAAGATTTTTGACAACTCATAACACACATCATCTGGAGTGCATTAGCCAGTGCAGTCCTTCTCCCCAGCAGGAACCTGCCTAGCCTGGTCTTTATAAGCTTCCTCGTCTTCTAACCTCTAACAAGAACCCCCATACAGAATAGCCTATGGTATTCTAGCTCCGCTTCTTCAGCTGGCAGCTCCAACTCTTTTGACAAAATCTCTGAACACGAGCAAAATGCAGACAACTTTCTTCTAAGTCGTAACTCACACCATATCGAGGCCAGCGGCCCATGCAGTCTTTCTTCCCAGCAGAAATCTCTCTAGCTGGTCTTTACTGGATTTCTGGTCTTCTGATCTCTGCCTGGAACATCCCATCTCTGTTCCAGGTTGTCCCACTGGAACAGCCTGAGTCGTTTCAGTGCTGCTTGTGTAGCCAACATCTCCAAATCTTTCCAACTCTTCCTTTTCCCACAAGCCAGTGCCCGAGGCTTTTGAGCCACACGACCAGGTAACGTCACAGCAGTGACCCCGCCTCTCTAGTAACAGATTTCCGGGTTAGTTACCTTTCTCTCTTGTTGCTCTTGCTGTCTTCCACCACCACGAACGGAAGCTCTCCTGTTACCTTTGCTGCCTTGTGCATGCCTGTTTGCCATCCCTACCTTGGAGCCAGTGGACTATAATCTCTCTGAACTATAAGCAAAACAAATCCCTTCCCCTTTCAAAATACATGTATGTATTTTGTCTCAGCAACGACAGAAAAGTAACCCAGAAGATGACTCCTCAAACTAGTGAAATAGAAATCTCAAATTATGTTGCTACTGACATTGATGGCTTGGAATAAGCAGGAACATTTAAAAATCAATCAAGTAGACCGGTATTAGCATCCCAAACAATTATGTCAAAAGGACTCAAAATGTTTTCGCATCAGGGAACTAAAAGGCCAACTGTGCAGTGATTGGTTTTCTGACAAGCTAACGCAGCTCTTGATGGAAGGACCAAGTGTCCACTTCCTATTGAAAAGATAGTAACTCTGCAGCTATGGGCCTGGAGTAGTGTGTTTAACTATGAAATACAGAAATGGGTGATCAAATAAAGAAGTATTTTAAAGTTCTCAGAGGAAATGTCAATGACTTGTATTATATTTTAAAATCTTCAACTTCTTTAAGAACAAAGAAAAACAAATGAAAAAAAAATTGTTTTCCTATTAATTTTGCAGATATTCACTAAACCTTTTAATACTCAGGCTAATAAGGGCATAAAACCATATGGTGGTAGTCACAGTTTTAAAACTGTTCATACTTTTTGGCCCAGTAATTCAATTTTTAGGAAATGATGCAGAGGAAATCATTATTGATAATAAATTTGATAGTGAAATTTCTTTATATTACTAAAAATTAGAAATAACTCAAAGATTCCATAATTGGAGATTTTAAAAATAATTTTTGGTTCATTCATATGAGGAAATTCAGCAGTCCACTTAAAAGAATTATTATTGGGCCGGAGATTTAGCTCAGTGGTTCTGGCACCTGCCTAGCAAGCACAAGGTCCTCAATTCGATCCTGGTAACCACATATAATAATACTGGGCGTGGTGACTCACATGCTTCAGCAGTTAGTACCACATACCACAGTGCCAGCCACGGTGGCTCACACCTGTAATCCCAGCACTCAGGAGGCAGAGGCAGGAAGATTGCTGGGTTTGAGACTTCCCTGATTACACAGAGAGCTCAGGGCCAGTCTGAGCTACAAAGTGAGACCCTATCTAAAAAAAAACCCAAACTACTATTAATTTAATATATGGTGAACAAATTTTAAAACCATGGAAGACACTATTTAGTGATTTTAAAATTGACTCATTATATATTCATTGAAAAACCACTTGACAAAATACTACTCCATGATGATGAAGAAGTAAAAGCAGTTAAGAAACATATGAAGAAATGTTTACTATCTCTGGTCATTTGAGAAATGCAGGTGAAAACAACACTGAGATTCTACTTTGCTCCACAAAGAATAGCTGCTATCATGAAATCAACCAACAACAAATGCTGGCGAGGCTGTGGAAAGAAAGGAAGCCTTCTCCACTGTTGGTGGGAATGTAGACGTGCAACCACTGTGGAGGTCAGTGTGGAGATTCCTTAAAAAATCCAGGCCTTGAGGTCCCATTTGACCCTGTTATTTCCCAACTAGGAATATACATGAAAGAATTAAAAGCACATTCCACAGTGAAATATGTCACCCATGTTTACAGCAGGTCAGTTTGTGATAGTTAAATCTTAGAAGCAGCTCAAAAGCCCATCAACAGGAGACTGGACAAAGAAGATATAGGGTTTTTTTTTTTTATAAAATGGACTATTAACAAAATTGTTAAATTTGAGTGATTTATACTCAAATGTATGTACCTTGAGGACATACTCATAAGGGAAATAAATAGGACACAGATGTGTATATACCATAGCTTTCTCTGGTATGAGCAACTGAAGGTGTAAATGAATTCCAAAATGTATGATAAGTAATATGAAATAGGAAGAAAACATGCAAAAGGAAAAGGGAAAGAGCAAGTAGGGGAAAGTAAAGAAAGGAGAGAAAAAAATCTTATAGTTAAAAATGGAAACAAAGCTTGTATACAAGGGGACAGGGGTTGTGGGAAGGGCAAAGGAAAAAATGAGAATCAAGATGTGTCAGGTACAGGTACAAATTATCAATGTTGAATGTGATCATAATGTATGTATAAAATGTACCAATAGAGTCAATTAAAAAATAATACTGCATGAAACATAATATCATTTTTGAAAAATATATACATGAAATATTTAAAACTCTACTGTGTACTAAGCTTAACCGTGCTTAGTTAACAGCAAGTAAATGAATGGGAACTTCTTCAATTGCCATAACAACATCCAGTTCAAACTGGCTTCAGCAAAATAGAAACCTTGGGAGTTTGAGGGACTGAAGTCAGTGAGTAACTGTCTACACACACATCTTGGTCCTTTGGAATCTTCAGAATCTGATGCCTCCCAAAATTTCAGCCTATTTTTGGTTTCATTTCAGTCAGGCTTCCCTATGAACTTCAAAACGACCCCCAACTCCAGACCTACATTCTTCACCATCAGAAATATATTTTCTTTCCAACAGTTAAAAGAGTTAAAGCCAGTTGATTCTGATGGAGTCATGTGTCTACCTGTCAACCATTATCATGGCCAGAAGACGGCCATGCTCCGACCTGTAGTCTAGGATCATATGGTCTCCCCCGACCACAGAATGAGTGGAAAAAAGATTTTCTCCCAAAGATAGTCATGGAGCTGTTACCAAAGAACAGACAGTGGATGCTGAGCTTGGAAAACAACAGATGTCTACTAAGGCCACATAGCTGAAGCAGAAAGGCAGAATGCACAACTTGGAGTCCTGCTTTCAGGCCAAAAACCTAATCTAAAAGGAAAAAAACCCTATATTTCTGCACTATATTTAATCAAAACAGATGATGTGTCACCAGGCCAACTTACTTGCACTCACATTAATGTAATTGCAGATATATTTTGGGGAAAAATATATATATGCATTCTGATCTCATATATATTACAGTCGAACAGAGAATTAACCACAGTAGAAATCTACTTTTTTGGCAGATGATGTGAGGGGGACCCAAGAGCACATATGGTGGACTCAGAATCCCGCCACCCCTAAGCAGCAAGGTCAAGGCTAAGGCCAAAAGCTCCCAGCCTTTCTGCTGCATCCTGAGGACTCTGTGCCTGCAGCCAACAATATCCTTTTTACACTACTATGGTTTCACTGTGAAGGAAGTCCACTGAAAATTTTATTAGATCAATTTATAAACACCTCATTTTTGTTCTGGCCCAAGATGAAACAGTCGCTATCTGCAGGAATAACTAGCTAATTAGCAACACATGTTCCCCGTTTATCCCCAAGGCCTGTTTTAACTAAGATCTTCTTTATTAATTATTTTTCATGAGTGATTTAATATTTCAGAGCTCACATATAATACTGAAGAACCAAGCTTGCCAAATGCATTCATGGTAGAACATCTGTCATTCTGAACCTAGTTCCACCTTCTGCTGACCTCATCTCTCCATAAGAAAGGCCTTTTGGTTTTTTTCTTCTGAATATTACAGAGAGAGAGAGATGCTCACACTCATCACAGGCCAACTCCAACAACTGGTACTGATTACTTCAAGCACTGTGCTGGAAACTGTCGAGTTGGACTCAGTAGTAAAGGAGCTGTAACTAATTGATGATCCCATGAGGACAAGAGGATATCAGTATATCCTCTTCTATATTTCCAGATCTATCCTAGATTCAGTCCTAGACCTGTAGCTCTTCTCTAGACAGGCAGGGGCTTGGGCCATGTACATAGGCTGCTCCCAGCCCTGCTAAGTCCCCAGGGTCCATGCTAGGTAAAAGGAGGAGCGACAGAAGGACCAGCCAAGGGATGCAGAGTAAATTGCTAAAGGCGTAACAGTGAAACAAGCACTAAATATCAACCCAAAGGGAATAGGCAGAGGGAGAATCAAGATTCAAGGAAACAGGAAGGAACAAGGGAAACCATATCAAAACAATGGGGTTCAAGTTGAAGAATTGGAGGTGGAACTTGGAGGAAGTCCCTGAGCCGTGGAATTGTAGACACAGCTGCTTCTGGGTCTGTAACCAAGTGCACAGGTGGAAAGGAAACTATTAGGGAGGGCAGTGACTTAGGCTCATTAGCATCAAATCAGGCTTGTTACTGGGGCAGTATGATCTAGGGCTCTGATCCTAATTACTGAATTGTGATCTATTTCTGAAACCTGCCCCCACCACGTGACCAAATCCTAGGGTTGAACATTGGCCTTATTCACAGTGTCTGAATCTCTGTATTTCCTGCTTCTGCTGACTTCTCACCCTTCACCACCTCAGAACAGAAATTCTACATCGGAATCCCGTTCTGTACTTGTTCGCTACCAACAGACCTCTGACACTAACTCCACAGCCAGCTTCATTCACTGATTCTGCAAATAATTACTGAGTCACTACTTTGGATGTTAAGAATACGTTGCTAAACTGAGGTTCTGACCTTCATGGATCTTTCAGTCTAGTGGGGAAACAGACATTAATCAAAGATCCCTACAGAGAAATAGGACTTTATGACTGTGATAAACATTAAAAAGGAGAAAGCACATGACAGCCTAAACAGAAATGTATGACTTAGCCGGGCGTGGTGGCTCACGCCTGTAATCCCAGCACTCGGGAGGCAGAGGCAGGAGGATTGCTGAGTTCGAGGCTTGCCTGGGCTACATAGTGAGCTCAGGGCCAGCCTGAACTGCAAAGCGAGACCCTGTCTCAAAAAAAAAAAAAGAAATGTATGACTTAGTTAGAGAGGTCAGGGAAGTCATGCCTAAAGGAATAAAAACGGAATTAAATGCAGATCAAGAGTTCACTCACCCTTGCCGAGTGAGGGGACACACACCTAGCTCCTTGGGAGGCTCTGGCAGGAGGACTGGAAGTTTGAGGATGGCTAGGGTGGCCAGGGTAACTTAGAGAGACTAACTCAAAATAAAACAAAATAAATGCTTGAGGATGTAGCTATTTAGATGAAGAATGTCCCGCCAAATCCTCCTGTGCTCAGAGGTAGGGATCTGGAAGGCGACTGGGTCGTGGCGATGCTGTACAATCGGTGGACTCATCCACTCCTGCTGTGGCGAGGCACATCCTGGTTGCAGGAGGCGGGTCATGAGAACGTGACTAACTCCTCTGGCTCTTCCAGCCTTGCTCTTTCCTTACCACCATGACGTGAACTTGGAGCTTTGCTCCAAGACAGGCTCATCCACCATCCTGTTTCTGCCTTAGAGCCAGCAGACTTTGCACTAAAACCTCTAAAAACTGTCAAATAAACCTCTCCTTTAAGCTGCAGGTGCTGTGTACTGTCTCAGTGATGACAACGTAACTAAGAGACAGTTCAGCAGCTAATCACCCTTGGTTCAAACCCCAGTACTACAAGAAAAAAAGAATCATTTACCCATTTAATTGTTCCTTTGACATATACTAATTAAGCATCTATTATGTGGTAGATCCTACTGTTGGTGCTAAGAATATGGCAGTGAATAAAACAAGACCTTAGTGGGCTGGAGGGTTAGCTCAGTGGTTCCGGCGCCTGCCTCGCAAGTGCAAGGTTCTGAGTTTGATCCCCAGTTACCACATACAATGCTGGGCATGGAGACTCACGCACACCAGCAATCAATACCTCATACCACAATGCCGGGCGTGGTGGCTCACGCCTGTCATCCCAGCACTCGGGAGGCAGAGGCAGGAGGACTGCTGAGTTCGAGTCTTGCCTGGACTACATAGTGAGCTCAGAGCCAGCCTGAACTACAAAGCAAGACCCTGTTTCAAAAAACAAAACAAAAAAACCCAAGACCTTAGTGGTCCTGCAGCTTATATTCTAGGTAGATGCTGAGAAGGACAAATACATAAACAATTAGAATAATAATTACAAATCATGTTAAGTTTGTGCTGTATTAAAAATAGAACACAGGCTGGGCTTGATGGCTCATGCCTGTCATCCCAGCACTCAGGAGGCAGAGACAGGAGGATTGCTGAGTTCGAGGCTTGCCTGGGCTACATAGTGAGCTCAGAGCCAGCCTGAAGCACAAAGCAAGACCCTGTCTCAAAAAAATAAAAAAATAGAACACAGTAACAGATTCTAGGGTGACCAGGGACTTCTATGAGGGGAGAAATGAGTGACCAAAAAAGAATCCAACTTCAGAGAAAGAGTTTTGACTTAGAAAAGTCCTAAAGCAGAGACGAGATTGGCATCTTCCAGGGATGCTAAAAACGCCAGAGTGACTAGGGCTCAACAACAAAGTCACCATTAGCAAGTCAATGTTTGCTTTAAACATGAAAGTGCATTCATAAAGCCAGCTTAGAAATGTACAGTTTTTCCTTCCCAGTTCAACCAGAGCTGTGACATGAATATGACGCATATGTGTACATATTTGGCTGGGCACAAATCTTACTGGCAGCTCTCATAAATAAAGGCAGGGCCTCTCTGCTGCCTATCACAAGTGTAAGCTCGGCTCCTGATAACATTGTTTTGTCACTTTTCACTCCCATCAGCAATGCAGACAAATAAATGGCTTCCTGACAAATGGCCCCGCTTTCCCGGGTCTGGAGCTCTGAGATGAGGAGACGTGCGCCTTGGAACATTTCTCCAGTGAGCTCCTTGGAGCCTCATGATTGTGAGCTATCTGGAGCTGCTTTAGCAGGAGCCATTGAATTACTTCTTTGGAAAAATTGAACTTTTCTTGCAGCCCATTAAAATTTCTGAAGGCTCAAGAAATGAAATCCAGACCATGTATCATTGCAATTTGCAATAGAAAATATCTGAACAGCGACATAATCAGGATTTAAGTGAAAAAAAAAATGCCTTCTGTTTCGCCTGTCTAGCATAGTACCCTGGAAAAATGTAACATTTTTCTGGACCTTTCTAGTGTGAATTACCACTCAAGTAAACGCCTTCCTGGGGATAACAGCTGGGTAAGCATCCTCTCAAAATTCACATTCATCCCAAACTTCAGACTGGGACTTTACTGGGAAATAAGAGTCTTTGAAGATGTAGGTGGCTAAGATGAGGTTATCAGTTTAGGATGGACCCTAAATCTAGGGACTAGACTCTCTAGGGAAAGTAGGGGAGTCAGTGAAGACACACATGTGGAAGAAGGTCACATGAAGATGGAGACAGACACCAGGACCAGAGAGAGGCGGCGACAGGCCCAGGATTGATGGCGATCATCGGAACTGAGGAAGACGCAGGAAAGGTTATTCCCTACAAGGCTCAGAAGGACATGGCCCCAGAAAAGCTTCAACTTCTAAAACACGAGAGAGTAAAGTGCTATTGTTTTAGGCCCCACACCTACATCTATATTCTCTACACAACCCCTCACATTCTCTTTTTGTAGAGAGCTAATACAATGGCCGCTGGCACCTGTGCCCTGGCAGAGGAACAGAGAAGGACCCGCTCAGGGAGCCAGAGCAGGGGATAGGAACAAACTGTACCCACTTAAGAAAAATAGAAATGGAGTAGTTACGTGGCGAGTCTGACTACAAATAACTTGGGAACAACTTGAACAGTATAGCAGCTGGGGATCTGAACCAGAAAGCCTAGGTTGAGTCTTAGTTCTGTCATGGACCTTGTGCGAGTTACTCTAAGCCTCAGTCCTTCACAGATGAAACGGGCACTTACCAGGTAGGGCACCCTCAAGAGTTAGGAGGGGAGCTCTGCAAGGAACCCAGCAAGTGCCCGTCCCACAGAAAGCCCCGGTGTGGGGAGCTGCTCATTCCCACCTCTACCACTGCCTTCAGAAATGCCTGCTCTCCCTGATAGCTTTTATTCTAATATGTTAGAAGAATCTACTCTTCATCTGTTACTTAGCAGGAATAGTCTACAAATGAAAAGTATTAAAGATTCATTAGTTCTGAACATCAGACAGTTTTGCTACATTTATTGTGAATCCAGAAACTCCCACTTACACTTAAAACAATGTCTTGTCTGTTCCAAAATATAAATATTCTTCCAAAGTTAATTATTTGTAAGGATTGTAGTATTTTTTGAATTTTCTAATTGAGTTTATCAGTACATATTAAGTATACATTATGGTCACAATCATCATTGAGAATTTGTGCCTGTACGTGATATATCTTGATCCTTATTTTTTCATTTCCCTGCCCTCCCTTTAGCTCCTCTACCCACCACATAGATAAGTTTTGTTGCTATTTTTTCTTTTTTACCTTCAAACTCTTTTCCCTTTTTTTGCACTCCTCTGTCTCCTTCCCTAGTTCCCCTTCCCCTGAACATTTTCTTCCTATTGCACAATACCTATCAGACATTCTGGACCTCATTTACACCTTCAGTCTCTCACACTAGAGAAACAATATGGTAGTTACACATGTGTGTGGTATTTATTTCAATTATGAGAATGGCCTCAAAGTGCATCCATTTAGCTATGTCCCTAATTTACCATTCTTTACGACTAACACTTCATTTTACTTTTTTTAACCCACATTTCTTTATCCAGTGCCCAGCTGATGAGCATTTGGACTGTTTCCAAGACTTAGCAATTACAAGTTGTGCCGCTATAAACATAGGTGCACATAAGTTACTGCAGTGTGATGTTTTAATTCTTTCATGTATATACCTAGCAGGGAAATAGCAGGGTCAAGTGGGACCTCTAATCCTAGCTTTTCGAGGAATCTCTACATTGATCTCCACAGTGGTTGCACCAGTCTACATTCCCAGCAACAGTGGAGAAGGGTTCCCTCCTCTGGGCAGCCCCTTCAGCATTTATTATTGGCTGACTTCTTTATAGCAGCTATTCTTTGTGGAGTGAAATGGCATCTCAGTGTTGTGTTCATCTGCATCTCTTGAATGACTAGTGATGTTGAACATCTTTTCATGAGTTTCATTGCTTCTTTTACTTCTTCACATGAAAAAATGTCTTCATTTAAGATGCCCATTTTTGAACTGGGTCTTTAAACTTGGGGGGCAGATTTTTTAAAGTTCTTTATCTATTCTAGGTAGTAGGACTATGGCGTTGTTAATGAATATATCTACTGAGAGGGTGCCTCCTGTCAGGTCTTTGCCAGGTGTCCACGTTAAGTTTACAACAGCTCTACAAATGAGCCTGAAATAGTTCTGCTTAGAGATGAGGAAACTAAGGCTCAGAGAACCAACTGAAGATTCCAGACCGACTTCAAATTAAACTAGGAGATAAGAGCAGTGTTGAGAAAAGGAGTGAAAGAGACAGGACTTTCTAAAAATTGTCAACTTGCCAAAAGACAGAATGAAATACAGGTATCTGTTCACACCCTTGAGTCATCAGTTCCAGAACTACCCTCCCCCCACCCTGGAGCACCTGAAATTATCAGATGCTCAAGTCCATTCTATAAAATGGCATATTATTTACATATGACTTGTGTGCATCTCCTATATACTTTAAATCATGTCTAGATTACTTATAATACCAAATACAAAGGCAATGTTCTCTAAGTCGCTGTTAAACTCTAGAGAACAATGACAAAATATATGTTCAATACGGATGTGGGTTTGTTTTCTGAATATTTTCACTCCTGTTTCTGTATATTTGGAATCCATGAATGTGGAATCCCTGGATAATGGTTGACTGTTCACACTGAGGAGCCACAGCTTGGCACTGAGGGCCTGACTAGGTTCTAGCTGGGCTCCATTATCACTAGACAAGGCCTTCTTTTAAGGTCCTCAGTTTCCCTACCTGTGTAGCAAGGGATGTAGTCTAAATGTTGTCTAAAAGTGCTTCCAGCTCCAAAATTTTATGACATATAACATCTTTCTAAACTAGTAGTGTTTTAGTCTTTTTAAGGAATTTGACGTGGAACAAAAGATTAAAGCTGCTGACTTTGAACATTTCCAAATAAATTCATAATATTTACATTACAGTATTATAATTTGAGTTTTCATAACAGTGATCATATTCCTTTATTTCTATACTTAGCTGACAAAACAAAACTTGGACTTTTTACTAAAATCATATTTTTTCTTTTTACATAGCAAAGTCTGAGTAATACTAAAAATAAAAATAATTTTAAATAGTGTCATAATAAATAGTACCTTTGATCTGAGACCTTCCTGTATGGTATTTTTATAAGCCATGTGTGTTATTATTTTTGATAGGTCACAGTAAAGTACTAGGATGTCTAGACCACTGATACTACAGGAGCTCTTCAAAGTAACACATAATATTTAATATAAACTCAGCTTTTTACTTCAATTGTACTGAACATCCAGGAAGTATTGGACTTCGTATATTTAAAGGATGTTTCATCACTTGTGTATTTTATAGATAAATTCAATCAGGGCAGAATCTAAGGAAAAATCCCTCTTAAGTGTGATGTTTATTAGGAGCAGCACAAGCATTTAGTAGATGCTTCTCTGCTTCAGGTGTTATTCTGTCTTTGAAGTATTAACTCATTGGACCCTTGCAACCCTAGCAGTAGGTTGTGACATCTTAGTTTTACAAATGAGAAACAAAGGTACACAGAGGTAATATCCAGACCAAGACCTGAGTACTCCAGCTATCTGGCTTCAGAGTCCATCACCATCACTGCCATCCTCATGTAGGAAAGCTGAGATCAGAAAAGTAAAGTGACTCAAATATTTGCAAATAATCCCCACCTTCTCTCTACCCATGGTACATCTCGATAATTGGCGCACTCCAAGAGGAAATAAACAGCCCTTTCTCAAAGGTGTTCACTGGCTCCATCTATGCATTTTTCTTCATCTTTGGTGAGTACCTTGCCCTAGATGTCATCAGACCACATTAATCCAATGGTAAGTGCTTCAGCTGTCAGATACCTTATCCTTGCATTTTATTAAAATGTACAGCAAGAAAGCCAGGCGTGTGGCTCACGCCTGTAATCCCAGCACTCGGGAGGCAGAGACAGGAGGATTGCTGAGTTCGAGGCTTGCCTGGGCTACATAGTGAGCTCAGGGCCAGCCTGAACTGCAAAGCGAGACCCTGTAGCAAAAAAAAAAAAATGTATAGCAAGAAAGAGCAAAGTTTATGCTAGTTTTTACTTCTGAGTAGACTTGAGTTTCACATCATAAATTTCATCTCCTTCCAACACAATCTAGTTTCTTCCAAAAGTCTAATACTGTTTTTATTGTGTATTCATGCATTGTAAGATATATATATTTATATTTACATTTCAGATATATATATATATATATATATATATATAATCTGAAAAAAGTACTAAGTATATTGGAGTCCATTTTGAACTATCTATTACTATGTTTTACTTCTTGGAATTAGTGTAGAGCTCATTGGTTAAAATTGCTATCAGCTGTGAAACATTTGAAATCTCTTGATGCAAAGCACACTGGTGGAAGTTGATTTTCAGTGAGTTATTTTGCCAGAAATCATCTTACTCCTCTGATGTCAACTCTAGTTTAGAGAAGATAGGCTCACTTCTCCCAGAAACCACCTTATTCAAAGCAGATGTGATGGTAACTGAGGAGCAGTGATAATGGATACTCTCTAATTACTAAATTCTGGATGACTTGGGGGTTTTATTTTCAATGTACTTGGTCATTTATGTCTTTATTGTATGCCTTGGCCCCCAATGAATTCACAGCTCACTCTATTTTAAGGTATGTTGCCCAAGAACTTTTACCTCCTAAGTGACAGATTTATTCATGGCTACAGGCACTGTTTCTCATATTTCTGAACTTCTCTTCAGATAAGGTCTTAAATATAAAGATAGGAATTTTGCCCCCAACAATCTACCCTACTCCCCACTCCACCACTTTCCTCATGATCTCTTTAAAGGATCCCAGAAATTAAACTCTCAGACATAAGTACACACACACACGCACGCACACACCACCACCACCACCACCACACAGATACTTGCCTTGTGAATTGCCTTTATCATATAGTTTTCCTACTGTTAAAGAACCCATGACTCCCACAGTGTCCCCTAAGAACAGATGACTTACTTTTGAGACATTCAAAGTTATACAAGGGCGCTAGAACCAGAGGAGTACTGGGTGAGCGGCTGGACCTGCAGACCTGCAGGGCCTAGCCATGAGCATTCTTTCCAAAGGAAACCACGCTAAAAGGCAGATAAACTCCAATCTCCTGTCACAGCTTGCCTTCAGAGCCCCTTAATGCACTCCCTCATTTGTTCATCAGCACTTTATGAGAAAATAAACAAAAACATGGCCTGTTTCCTCATTGTCAGCACATCAGCACACTTCCGGCTCGGAGAGGCCAGCATCTCACCCTGAGAAGCAGAGGCCCACCCTCTATTTTCCTAACTTTTTAACAGCCCATTTTCTAAGCTGGATACCAAGAGCCTAATCAAATCTGAAACTCCATCTGGGTGGATTAGATGTCAGAGAGCCTGATGCTCAGAAGATGTGAGGCTCATTCCAGGCTGGTGGCTCTAGAATGATTTCCACACTGAAATTCCAGAAGCTGAATTTCCTTTCTCCATCCTTATTTTACTTATTTTTTAAAAAGAAGCTCAAGGAAAAACATTTCAAATTATCTTTCACCACATAATTAGTTCTATGGGATACTACAAAGTTATATACATTTGTGACATTTTCAATCCAGTCCTTGCCAATCTGTCACTAACTCTTGACAGTTGTAAAGAGAAAAATAAGTGTTGGAAAATGCAAGAACTAGAGGGCTATAACCTCTGCTTTTAAAATCTTACTCAGCTCCACTGGTGACCTATGACAGTCTCCTGTAGGTCAAGAGTTTATGGGGAAGAAAGTATCCTCAGGTTCCAGCTAGGGGACCCAACCAAGCCTTTGCATGCACCTGTATTTCAGTAGCTCAGCTTCACACTGAGCACCTGGTGTTTAAAGACACACACATTAGGGCTGGTGGTGTGGTTTAAGTGACAGAGTGCTGGCTTGGCATGAAGAGATTCTGAGTTCAATCCCTAACATCACACAAAATAAATAGTAAGATTCAGAGGTTAGTAGCATAGGCTCTGACGCTCAGTGTTGTGAGTTCAGGCCTCTGCTACCTCTGAGAGCCCAGATGAGTCACTTAGATTCTGGGAGCCTCATGTCTGTCTTGCTGGGGGTCATGGCCATCGAGGTGAAACATAGAGAATACAGGTCTGTGACGCTGGGCTCAAGAAACCTTACATGCTATCTTACCTTAGTGAATGCAGTATTTGTTACATTTTGCAGATTATGGGTATCATTGTAACACGCTCCTTTTGAAGGGCTGTTTGTTTGGGGGTTGTTTCTTTGTGAGATAATGCAGTCAGAGCTTAGAAACGGACATATTCACTGAAAAGCAGAATTCAGTACAAGCTGCAACTTGTCTTGAAACCCAAGCAACAGTTGGCTGAATATCACAAAACAGAGACCCCATTTAGCAACAAAGGAAACTCCTGGCATGAGCCTGGCACTCCAGCATATCTTGACAGCCAAGCCCTGGGGAATTTGTGAGTGTTACCACTCACTGTGTGACTTGTGATCCACGACACTTAACCTCTCCTATTCTTAGGAGACATGGGGAGGATGAGGATTTGGATTAAAAGGTGCCGAGGATGTCTGAGAGGAGCCAGTTCAGCCAAACATGCTGTGATTCTACCCAAAACCAGGAACTGTTTGAAGTTCAACAAGAGGAGGAAGTAAGAGTAATGGCCACCACAGTGAATGGACCAGTGAATGCTATATCAACTAGATTCCTGCAAATGTACTACTATAAAAAGTCTGTTAGCCTTATCTTCCTAGCTAGATTAAAAACTCTGAAAACAGGTATCATTCTTCTTCTGCCTCACTGTCCTTGCCACAGCGATTAATACACAGGGGCCTCCATAAGGTGCTAAGCAGAGCCTAATTCCATAAACTTCACCCATCCAACCACATCATGGCTTTATAATCATTCTGAGTACTCGCTGCTCAGTCACAGCAAACTAACCCAAAACAAATGAGACAAGCCAGGCCACAGCTCGGTAAAGCATACTTCTACCCTTTCAGTCATTCACAAATATTTACAATAGCTGTGATGTGCAAGACTGTGGTTTCTCTAAGAGAAGTTCTATGCCACCAGCACAACCCTGAGGGTTCATAGGTACAGAAACATGTATCTCTGGGTCAGAACTACAAATTGATCTGGCTTCCCACCCCTTTTTCTCCCGAACCATCTCCTCCTCTTACTGATAAAGGGGCTTTGTTCTTCACCTATAGAATTTTATTAGTATTTTACCATGTTAATAGGTGTGATGCCACTGAATTTAAAAGCAGCATGCATTTACAGGGCTTCATACACATATAAAATGTTTGCCTAATAACATGTTGGCCTTTTGAAAAGCAAAATGTTAGACTGTAGACAAATGACTCCTATTCCCAGAAGCCTTTAAACATAACATTTCCTTGTCCTTTGGGCTTGGCCTTAAGTACATCAAACAAAATATGCTGTGGTCTATAGGTTATCTGCAAACCAACTGACAGGTCTCCAACACAGACCACGCACAGTTCACCCCTACCACTGCCTTCAGATGATGCCGTGAAAAGTGAAAGTTCATCAGATGCTCAATGAGTTCATGATAGCACTGCACTGTGGATTCTAAAGGCTAAAGGACTGTTTGTGATTTAACCCTCCACCTACTTATCAGCCTTGGGTAACTTTTCTCCTTTTAAACAATAGCCTTTTTCCCTCCGATAGCTCTGGCCTGGTTGGCAACATTCTCTAAATCCTAATCAGGAGATTCTGTGATCTTGTAAAGTGCTCACTCCGCAATTTTGTAAAAACAAAATGCAAAGAGTATGACTGGGTATCTGCATTCACTGGTCAAGGTTCAGTACAGAACTGAGCACCAGCAAGGCTTTATTGGTTACTACAGAGAAAAATGAAATATTTAAATGTTTTTCTAGAAATTTCATCAGTCTTTAAAATAAAAATAAAACAAATACATTTTAGTCAATGGTTGTTTGTGGCCAAAAAAGGAATGGGAGAATTAAAACTATAGTGTATAAATCTAACTCTAGGAATAAAGCCTAGCCTATGAAAAATATGTGTAATTGAAAGATATGAAAGTTTCTAGGTAATGTAATAATAATGTAAACCTGAATGTTACCAGTAAGATATCTAAGGGAACTATATCCAACATCTTTTTTAGAAAGTTACTGTAGTTTAGTGGATAAAAAAAAATCAACTTGGAATCAAGGTCTTTCTTTGATTTGTTGTATATTCAAAGCCTTCCCAGCTTCACCACAAGTACAGTGAGTGAATGTTACAATGTCATACCTCTTCCCTACACTTCACTTTTTAAATTTTTCAGTGAAAGAGTCCATTATCTGGCTCTTTTTAAGGCTCTGAGCCATCAGTAATATTTATGAGAACTATAAAAGATAATCAACCAACAGATTATTTCACTTGAAAGCTAGTACAGAATTCTGTCTGAAGCCTCTTTACAAGAATCGCCTGCTAATTTAGATATCTCTCCAGAGTGTCACACAATCTTAGAAATGAGAGCATGCAAGCGAGGTCAAAAATAAAGTGAAATTTGGCAAATATCCACGTAGAAGTAAATCAACCTAGATGGAACAATTCATGTTCCACATTAGTCAAGTAGAAACTCATTAAAAGACCTGACACTGTGCAGGAATCAAGATGAGATAGTTCCCAGAAGGAAACAACAAAGATAAGACATTAAACCAGGATTATGGAATCAAAGTTAACCTCAAAACTCTCAGAGAAATCTATCCTCTTAGGAATGCTGGAAATTTCAATACAGTGCTACTCCATTTGAATTTTTACTCAATATCATCAAGCCTGGTTTTAATATTAATTACTAAAGGTCAAGTTCAGACACAAAACGCATAAGCACGCAAGTAGATACAACCTGATTTGTTTATCTTTTCAGCACACACTTTCTGCTGTAGTTGTGTGCCAGATGTAGTAGCAGCTGTAGGAAATTGTTTATCTGCCCTCTTGACCTTTGTGAAGTGTTAGGAGATGGTAAAAATCATGTTTTTAAATTATAAGCACCTCCATGCAAACTAGCATCTTGTTAGTCAAAATACACAAATAAAGACGAAAGAAGGTCAAGAAGATATGATTGTGCCCCAATGATACCTGTATAAAACATTCTGCCATGATTTATGATGAGCAACGACTCTCTGCTTATTATGCAGTTTTCAGAAAATATTTATCAAGCTCTTGCTGGTTACAAGGTACAATTAAAAGGTATCAGTCAAAAGAACACTAACACTGGCAATGTTTGTATTAGGTCTGCCCTGTCACAAATGTCCATTGTTTACTGAATTTATCCTTTAAAATTTCCAAAATATATTAATGTCCTCAGAGTGGTTCAAACTTTTTCGGCTTTCCTATTAAGAAAATATTATTTTGAGGGTTCACAGAAGATGACATTATTCTTGCAAAACTTTGGCCAAGATTCAGGGCCACACAACTTCTGTTCTGATGGACTCCCCACTCCTGCCTGTGGGGATTACACTAAATGCAAGTAGGATTGATCTATCAGCCTAATCACTCATGAGAAATAATAACAATGTCATTAGTTAAGTTTCCAAAACAACTCAGTTCCTTCTTGGAAGTCAACCCCTCAGAAGCATGCTAAGCGTTACTTTTGTTATGACATTTGGATGAAGTCACAAAGGCTCCTTTGGTCTTTCTCTGTCAACGTCAATGTCCTCTGGGGAGACTAGTGTAGTGATATCAAAGGACAAAGGGAAACACGTCAGAATATCCAAGGACAAAGATGCAAATAGTACTTATTTTAAGAAATTCAGGTAGTTACCCATTTTGGCCCCAGAATAACTAGAAAACTTTATATTTCTATTATAGTTCTTCCTCCAAAAGGTGAGCTTGCAAATAAATCAAAACATGTTATCATACATCTTTGAATATGATGACTGACTTGCCAATACTTTCAACCTGATAAAATATTTGTAAATCTACACATTCAAATTAAGCTGTATCTAGGAATATTAATTAGATGTGTACAATTCAACTAAAGAATCATAAATGGGTGCTTTGGAACTTTAAGTAAAACAGCTGACAAAATTTTATTTATTTTTAAAGAATGTGTTCATTGTGTGTGTGTGTGTGTGTGTGTGTGTGTGTGTGTTTCTTGCCCACAAAGAGCTCTTAAACCAGTTGGTGTATTTTAGAGCTGGTTCATGCAGCATGATTTTCTCTGCCAATCTCTGTTGATAGAATGAAAGGCCATGCATTCACCGAGCAGTAATGTAGTAGAAGATTTAAAGCTCTCAGTTCTCACAGCTGGCTCTTGTGTTCCAGTCAGGCTGTAACCTGAAGTTAGCCTTTAAAGTCTCTGCGCCTCGGCTCCTCACTATCACATCTCCTTGCCTTGGAAAGATGACACGAGAAGCCTTTCCAAATAACAATGACCAAGCATTCTTCTGCAACCGCAGCTTCTGAGACTGACTTCCCAGGCATGAAAATTGCATATAGTCAGAATTTGAGGGAATTACTACAGCATGACTGAGAGAAACATGAAAATATTTGCAGATTAAAAAGAGCAAGATAATCATTCAATCGTCCAACAGCTACGACCTAGATACCCACGTGGTGCTAGCTGCTATGACAGAAATTGCTTCCAAATGTCTCCTCTCTCACTTCACAGGCATAGTGAATCATGATGACCAAGTCTTGGCCATCGTGGTAGAAAAACAACACATATCTGTTTCCTAAGACATTCTTGTTAGCATTTCTGAGTGTGTCCTTGGGTTGTTGAGTGTTACTGAAGGCAACAATATGCACACTATTACAGTGATATATGAACTGTTCAGATGGTGTGTGAACCACACATATCTATAATTTTAGAAAAAAATATAGCCTAGTCAACTGACACATAAAATGAAGCATCCAAGTAATGATATAGATTTTCTTTTTTCTTTTCTTTTTTTTTTTTTGAGACAGGGTCTTTCTTTGTAGTCCAGGCTGGCTCTGAGCTCACTATGTACCCCAGGCAAGCCTCGGACTCAGCAATCCTCCTGTCTCTGCCTCCTGAGTGCTGGGATTACAGGCGTGAGCCACCACGCCTGGCGATATAGATTTTCTTTTAAACCAGCTGCCATGGTCTGGATATGGTGTATCCCCCAAGCTTTCACATTTTGGAGACTTGGTGCCAGTGTGGTGATATTAAGAGGCAATGGAGTCTTTGAGAAGTGGCCTTTCATGGGAGGTTCTTAGGTCAATGGGGCACTGTGCTCAGAATGGATTCAGGTGGTTCTCTTGGAGCCCCTGTCTGCACTCATGAGACCAAGTTGTTTTAAAGACTAAATCTGACTCCTGAATCATTTTC